>CAJHQP010002560.1:0-83497 GCA_905132765.1 Moricandia arvensis
TATATTATTACGTGAGATGCGGGTCTGCACAAATTGATTCTCTAAATATACCACAAGATTACATCTTTTTGGTGTCTCATATTCTGACTGTTGTGTCACTTTTTGATATAATCTTCTTTATATAGCTCTCAATTATTCTTAAAGATCTTGACTGTTGAATTTTAAGAAAAAAATCTATGCAAATTAATACAATTGCTTTCTAAGGATGAGAGTTGTTAGAATGTGATTGTATTTTTAGTCACAGAAAATAGTATTTACCTCTTATTCAAAGTCAATATATTCACATTAATGGATTCTCTAAAAATACCACAATATTACCTTCTTATTGGTATGTCATATTCTGACGTGTGTCACATTTGTAATCTTATGTACATAATAACTCTTAATTATTTTTTCTTAACTTTTGAATTAAAAATAAAAACATTTACGGCAATTATATAGGTACTTTCTAATGATTTTGTATGTAATGTACAAAAATTAATGTTTTAAGAAAATACAAACAATAATCAAACACTACTATACAAAAAGTTGTATTTTTTGTAACTGAATATTATAAATGTTTTAAAATAGTGATTACAACCAGAGCTATGTTTGACAATAAGATGATAACAACCAGAGGCTACACTCGACGGTAAGATGAACAACAAAAGCAATACACACTAAAGTATAAGATAGAAATGTTAAAGGAATCCGTAGATAAGCTTCACTTGTGTTTCCTGAAACGGTAGCTCCAAAAAACTTGAAATAGTCAAAATCAAACTTTGATATATCCAACTGAAAGGTTTGGAAGAGGGTGAAAATCCAATTAAGACTACATACCCTATTAAACAAATGAGATCCGCTCTATATCGATGATATTGATTTGGGAGACTAGGTGAATCTCAAGAGATCCAAAAAGCTGTATTTTATATATAATATATATATATATATATATATATATATATATATAGCAAAGTATACTCGCTGAAAAAGATCGCTCATCAACAAGGACGTGAGTCAGCTTGGAGATCGCAGATGCGGAAAACCCGAGATCGCACGAGTTGTTTGTCCATGCTTGTTCAGTTCATCAACAAAGAACAAATGTCTGGTTGATAAGATAAGCCACCGAGGAAGGGGTATCCTGCAACTCGTAAGCTTCTTCTTAAGGTATATGATTTTCTAAGACCAACGTATACAATATTTAGTAACCAACCTTAGAAGTAATCAAATATATTTTACCAACAATATATGTATTTGATTCTAAATTAAGTGACGAGTCGATAGGTCCATAGTTGTTACTCATGGATATTGTCTTTTCGAACCGCATAAGAAATTAAGAAGAATTCTAAATCGAGAATTGCCATCTTGCACAGAAGTTGCCTAAACCATAAATTTAAAACAAATTTATCAAAATTCTACGAAATATAATTTTTTTTTTGTTATCTTATGTCTTTTTCGTAATTTTGTTTTATTTGCAAATATTATCTTCCAAAGCATTCATCTCCCCTCTCAAAACTATAAGATTTAGGTATATAGATTTAATGTTTATTTAAACTAGTGTTGCTTACACTATGTTTCTCTATTAATATTCAAAAACGTTCACTACATTAATCATATACAATGGAAAAGATAGCTTAGCTCATTCGACCAGAACCATCGCAATTAGACATCACGAATTAAACTGACCATTTTCTCTATTAATATTATTAAATATTCATTAAATCAATCAAATATGATGGAAAGATAGCTTAGCTCATTCCACCACAACTATAGCAATTAGGCATCACGAAAACTTTCTAGTGAAATCTCTCATTTGTCAAACTATTTGAACATTAACAAATGTGGAATAAAGTTACTTTATGGTTACATTATTACCCACAAATTTCAACAACCATTGGGTGCGTCTACGAGTTGCTGCCTCTTACGTTTCTTTCTTATAGTAATGCTAATTAACAATATTTTTTACTCGTCTTGCATACTGGTCCCCTTCATTCATCTACTTTCAAGTGCTTAATGACTCATCTGAAGGTTTCTGTTTAAGAGGATAGATTTTCTGTATAATACTTTCTTATTATTATGAAAAACAGAGGAATGCTCTTTATATAGAGCTTACAGATGATTCTGGAACAAAGATAAATCTTATCCTAATTACCCAGCTGTCGATGACTCATTATCATTCAAAGATACTAAAGTAGCGAATTGGTTGTGCGTCGGGATCGTCTCTGCTAACGGCTCCAAACGTACTCTCCCTTGACTGCTCTGTTTTGTCTTGTTCTGGGGTTGAAGAGAAGCTGGAGCTGGGCTTGAAGATTGTAAAGCTTCAGGTGGGCTTCTTCCGTATGGGCCTATATCAGTGTTGCTCATATTCCCCCGCAAACTTGGCGTGGGTAAGTATGAAACACCAAGTTTGTTCCTTAGCTCCATGAAGGCTTTTCTTGGTAAGGGCTTTGTGAAGATATCGGCTATCTGCAGAGAAGACGATATGTGTTTCGTCTCGATGAGACCCAGAGCAACCTGCTCACGTATGTAGTGATAGTCATTGTCGAAGTGTTTTGATCTCTTGTGAAGTGCTGGGTTTGCACTTAGGTAGACAGCAGATAGATTATCACACTGTAGAATAGTCGGACCAAGCTGCTGTACTCCTATGTCGCGCAACAGAAAAGACAACCAAGTGATTTCTCGTGCAGTTGTTGCAAGAGCCCGATACTCTGCCTCTGTGGAAGAGCTTGAGACAGTTTCTTGGCGCTTGGCAGACCAAGAAATCAGGTTCCTTCCAAGCATAGTACAAAAACCAGTTGTAGAACGTCTTGTCTCTTTACACCCCGACCAATCACTATCACAGAACGCAGTGAGGGTGAGATCAGTACCTCTCTGGATGTTCAGACCCATGCTGACTGTTCCTTTTATATAGCGAAGAATTCGCTTGAGCAGTCCAAAATCTGCAACCGTCGGAGAATGCATTCTCTGACACACAAAGTTTACAGAGAACTGTATGTCAGGTCGAGAGATGGTGAGATATTGAAGTTTTCCTGCTAAACTTCGGAAGTATGTTGGCTCTGAGAAGCGCTCTGAGTTCAGGTTATCAAGACTGACCGGTAAGGGAGTATGCATAGGATTACATGATGACATTCCCGCTTGATGCAATATGTCTTTAGCATATGAAGTTTGATGAAGAAACAAACCCCCTGAGTGTGTTTCAATCTGTATGCCGAGAAAGTAGTTTGGTTTCCCAAGATCCTTCATAGAGAATTGGGAGTTGAGCTTTTGAAGAAGATCACTCATCAACATATCATCACTTGCTGTTAGTAAAATATCATCGACATAGAGTAAGAGGATGATAGTTTTACCTTGAGCATTATACGTGAATAGAGACGGGTCTGACTTGTTGCAGACAAAGCCATACTCGAGCAGGAAATTGCTAAAGGTGTCAAACCAAGCTCTAGGGGCTTGTTTGAGACCGTATAAGGCTTTTGTTAGCTTGCATACATACTCTGGTCGTTCCCGGTCCACAAATCCAGCTGGTTGAGCCATATAAACCGGTTCATTTAGCTCACCATGCAGGAAGGCATTAGACACATCAAGCTGTTTTACTGTCCATCCTTTTGCTACTGATGTAGTTAAAACAATCCGAATTGTAGCGGTTCGTACCACCGGACTAAACGTTTCTAAGTAATCCAGACCCTCTTCTTGGTGATTTCCTTTGACAACCAATCTTGATTTCAGCTTGTCCTCTGTACCATCTGGCTTTAGTTTAGTTTTAAACACCCAACCACTGCCTAACACATTCATATCTGGCGTTGCAGGAACCAACGTCCATGTGTTCAACATGTGAATTCTGTTTATTTCCTCCATCACTGAGCTGTTCCATTTAGGGTGCTTCATAGCTTCAACGATAGACTTTGGCTCAGTGGTAGTGAATTTGGATGCAAGTAACACATACCTTGTGTTAGGTTTGTGGATACCAGCTTTAGAGCGAGTCATCATAGTATGGGAGTTGTCAACTTGAGGTGGGACTTGGATCTCAGGCGCTGGTATTGGTTCTGGTTCCAGAGGAGTAGCTGGAATCTCAGGTACTGGTGCTGGAGCATGTGGAACTACTTGTTGTTGCGGAAGTGGCGTTGGTGCAGGAGTAAGAATTCTGGAAATCCTTTCATCAACCGGTTTCTTCCGAGGATTGTTGGCCTGCCAGGTTTCCATAAGTGTTGTCTTATACTCTGGTACCAATTTGCTGTATTGCTCCTTGAATGGGAAAGTATCTTCACTGAATATTACATGTCTGCTAATGAAGACCTTCCCAGTAGGTGGATGTAGACATCGTTATCCTTTATACTGTGAGTTATATCCAAGAAACACGCAAAGAATACTTCGAGGATCAAACTTGTTAGATGTCTGAGGTCTTAAGCAAGGATAACAGGCTGAACCAAACACCCGAAGCATGGAGTAGTCAGGTTTCTTCTTATAAAGAACTTCAAACGGACTTTGCCCATCCAGAACTTTAGTGGGCAGAAGATTACCAATATAAGCTGACGTATAGAATGCTTCCACCCAGTGTTTGAAAGGAACATGACTATGGAAAAGCATAGACAGACCAAGCTCAACGACATGCCTATGTTTCCTCTCTGCGGTACCATTCTGCTCTGGTGTGTAGGGACATGAAATCTGATGTCTTATTCCATGTGTGGTGAAATGTTCTTTGAGTTGAGAGTTGATGAATTCTCCTCCTCCATCACTTTGAAAAATCTTAATCTTTGAGTTGAACTGGTTTTCGACAAGCGTTTGAAATGCCTTAAAGATTGTGAAGAAATCAGACTTGGACTGGAGGGGATATAACCAGGAGAATCTAGAGTGATCATCAACAAAGATAGCATAATATTTAAATCCCTGGTTTGATACAACTGGAGCAGGTCCCCAAAGATCACAATGAATCCGATCTAGGGGCTGCAAAGCACGAGATTCTGAAACAAAAAACTGCAGTCTAGAAGATTTCCCCATCTGGCAGGCCTCACAAATAGGGTTGGTTCTGATCTTATTCACCATAATCGCCTTGCTGTTCTTGAGGTGTTGTAGAGTCTGAGAGTTTGTGTGACCCAGCCTGTGATGCCATATTGCTTCATCTGCACCACACTGTCGATTTGAGTAGAGTCCCACAAGCTCTTGACTTCCCAACACATATAGATTATTTCGACGAAGACCCCTGGACACCACTTTCTGAGTATTGAGGTCAATAATACAGACTTTAGTCGCATCAAAGTATACTCCACATGGATAATCCTCACATAGTTTTGAGACTGATAGAAGAGATTTCTTAATATCAGGACAGACTAAAACTTCGTTAAGAGAGATAGTACCTGTGGTGGAGGGGAGAGTTACTGACCCAATGTGAGTTATGGGTAGATAGGTACCATCAGCGACCATAACAGTGTCATCACCAGTGTAGGGGTCTGAGCTCTGAAGCTTTGCTGTTGAATCAGTGATGTGAGCAGAGGCACCCGAGTCCGGATACCATTCTTTACTAGAACCATCAGAGATTTGCAGAGACGAGTAAGCTTGAGCTGCTTCCGAGCTTTGGTAATTATTGTCGAACCTGTTATAGCACTTGAGAGCTGTGTGTCCAACTCTTCCACATATCTGACAGATTGGACGTTCACCAGTGTTAGGAGCAGATGATTGATGCTGAGAGAACCCTCTCCCCCTCGTAGAGTAGCCACTACGTCCTCTGGCATGAGTGGACCTGCCACGTCCTCGTAGATTTGGAGTATACTGAGGTGTGTTGGGTCTGAAACCAGATTGTTGAGCCTGATATGCCATGTGAGGTGTGACGTTAGCTACCTCTTCATAAGACTGAAGCTTACTGTCATATGCTTGAACCTCTGAAACAACATCGTTGAACGTTGGGGGTGGGAACTTTGACAACGAGTTCTGAATGACCGTGGTAACCGGATCATATTCCCTGCTTAAGCCATTCAGAAATCCAAAAATCCTCATGGATTCATCTATCGGTTTCCCGATAGAACTGAGAGCATCACAGATTGCTTTGAACTCACGGCAGTACGCAGCCAAGGTTTTTCCTTTTTTGTTGATAAGTTGAAGACTTCTTCTGAGCGAAAATTCACGAGAGAGGGAGCTTTTATTGAAGTTTTCGGCTAAAGACATCCATATCTCTCTCGACGTCGGCAGGTTGTGAACAGAGCCGAGAACTTCTTCAGACAAGGTTCCAAACAGCCAGGAGCGGATGAGCTGATCAGAACAGAACCATGCTTCGTAATCAGGGTTGGGTACTTGAGTTTCGACTTCTTGGTTGACAACCGTACGGGTAGGAGCCGGAGCTGTTACTGCTCCATTGACAAAGCCGATAAGCTTCTGACTGGAAAGAAGAGACTCAAACTGGGTTTTCCAGAGCAGATAGTTACTGTCTGTGAGTTTGAGAGTAACAGAGCTTACAACGTGAACATTGCTCGGAAGGGATAAGCTTGCAAAGGATCCGCCATTGTTTAACCTGTGAAGGTCTAGAATGGCTCTGATACCATGATGGTTTCTGTTTAAGAGGATAGATTTTCTGTATAATACTTTCTTATTATTATGAAAAACAGAGGAATGCTCTTTATATAGAGCTTACAGATGATTCTGGAACAAAGATAAATCTTATCCTAATTACCCAGCTGTCGATGACTCATTATCATTCAAAGATACTAAAGTAGCGAATTGGTTGTGCGTCGGGATCGTCTCTGCTAACGGCTCCAAACGTACTCTCCCTTGACTGCTCTGTTTTGTCTTCTTCTGGGGTTGAAGAGAAGCTGGAGCTGGGCTTGAAGATTGTAAAGCTTCAGGTGGGCTTCTTCCGTATGGGCCTATATCAGTGTTGCTCATATCATCAAGCTCATGGCTAAAACTTGCTTTGTTTTCTTCGTTTTATTTTTCATTCCCATTTAAAAGCAAGATGAACAAGACCGATGCACACCGATATTGTTTTCTGGGGACTTATTTACTAGATATTTAAAATTTATAGCAAAATTGGCAAAATGTGATAAAAATAAGTGATCCATTATTCATTTCTTCGTTTGTGATTTGAAAAATAGTGTTCTGTCAGGTTGAGTTACATGATATCTTTTGCAAAGTTTATGTTATTTACAAACAACACAGAATGCATCTAAACAATACCATTCACCCTGGTGGTTTTATCTATAACCTTCGGTGTGCAAACCCTAATTCATAGTCTACCTTCGGAACCTTTGATCATCGAGTTCACTTGTAAACTTGCCGTCCATGTCAGATGAGCGGAAGCAGAGTAGGATTGTATTGAACCGCGAGTCAGCTGGGACATTGGGTATGTGCACACGCCAAAACATGAACAAATTATCTGTAACATCGCAATTTCTCATATATGATGCTATGGGGTTTAAAATTGATATGAATACTTATATTAATAAAATATACTAATTTTCTTGTTTGCGAGAGAACTATATAGATAAGCGCGCTTGAGTTGAGAAAATTTCATGATGTGGTGATTATCTATTGGAAAGTTAGTTTCGGTATTGTATTAATAAAAAAATCACAGAAAAAAATAATATGATGATTGCAGAGTTAATAAACAAGTTTTTTAATTTTTCCAAAATAAAACACCGGTCGTCGGACAAAGGTGAACCGGCGGCCGAGAAAACTGGCTTGAGGACCCACTAGTGAGGGTGGGCGGTTGGGGGTTACACTGTGGTCCATGCTTGATCATCTCATCAACGACAACAAATGTCTTGTAAAATCTCTCAGTTGTCAACTATCTAACACTACATTCATGCCTAGCCGTATAGGGAATAAAGTCACTTTATGCTACCTACATTATTACCCATAAATTTCAAGAACCATTGGATTATCAATTAAAATAGGCTCTTAAAAAGTAGATATAGTACCTCTTTCCTCTCGACCCCCATATCTTCTTCTGAGCGGTGCCTCTGTTTTCTCAGATGACCGGCGCGTGGTGGTTCCTTTAGCGCCACCGCCGGTCCAGCTACCTTTATTTCTTCTTCGTTTGTAGTTTGTGTGGTCTTTAGCCTTGGTGGTCGCGGATCTGAACAAATGGAAGGTCTGAATCTAACCGCTCTGGCAGCGATGCTGGTAATGACTTTGATGGAGTCCACTAGTGTCTCGACGTTGTTGCTCTTGTTGACTCCGAGCTGTTGGTCCTTTTAGTTTGGGATGATTGGGAAAAGCAAAAGGTACAGTATCAGGAGTGGGCCTTCCGGTGGTTGTGGGCAGTTTGGTATGAGTACGTCATCGGTGAAGGGTAATGGATTCTGTTCACCTCGAGTTATCCTGTTTGCGGCCATCCAATTGCGGTTAGTTCTTATCGGTTTTAGTCTCAGTCTAGGGTTGTGGAGGTATAGACTTTGTGTTGAGCAAAGGTTCGATGGCGTGGCTGTGAATGGCTGGTTCTTTAGATCTGGTTCGCGGTGGTAGTTTTTCCGGTTCAGATTTGTGGTTTCATGGTTTACCAATCGTTTAGGTTATTAGCGTCTATGGACTCTCGAGCTCTCACAGGTTCATCTCTTTCCACGCTTTCTATTTCCTCGGTTGTTTGGGTATGGAAGAATGATTATGGTTTACGCTTAAGCTTTGTCTCTTGTTCTCAATAATTGTGGAGGGTTTCTGCTTTGGTTAGTGACAAGAGTGTTTTTTTCGGTTCTCTTATGAAGATCCAAATGGTTTTATTTGTGTTACGATATGGCTGGAGCCAATGGAAGTACCGGCGTAACGTTGTGCGAGCTTTGAGGTCTCTGCCACTTTGGTTCTTTGGTTCTTCGGATAGGAAGTTTCTTCAAGTCCACAAACAAGATTCCAAGACTTGTTTCTATTCGCAATAAGAAGATCGGCGCGCTCTTTTCCAGTGGTTGCTATCATCAGGACTTCTACATCGTCTCTTTCAATGAGATTTAGGCTTAAGTTTCGGTTTGCCATCTTTTCGTTTTTTTCATTTCCTTGTAATTTCGTTTGGCTCCAGAAGGATTGTGATCCTTGCTGGCTCTTGGCTCTGGAAGGAATGTATTTCCTTGCCGGCTTATGTAAAAAACTTTCAATGTTTTCAATTTAATCCAATAGATGAAAAAAAAAAAAAAGTAGATATAGTAGGAAGGTTCCTAAAAAAGAAACATGGTGCGTTTACGAGTTGCTGCCTCTCACACTTTCTTCCTTATAATAATTGAAAAATTGAACTTTGATCGTCCCGTAATAGTTCCTTTTATTACCTCTACTTTCAGTGCTTTGTTACTCATCAAGCTCATGATTAGAACTTGTCTTAAACTTCGTTCTATCCTTTACTATTCAAGTGCATATTCTCTTAGAACTATACAAATGGTAACAATCAAATCAATTTCTAAATCCAATAGACTAAGATCTACAATTTGATTTACAATAACATTATTGCGTGAGTGATGATGAAACTTTAACACCACCAATGAGATATATATTATTATACAAAAATAAGCCTCGTGGATTAGTAGTTATCAGTGTGAGGTCACTAACCACAATTTATTCATCTATAAGAACCCAACTAGAGTCTGAGTACATCACATTAGTACCATCATAAGTCACGACCGAACACAACCACTTCTCTCTAACATGGACGGTTTTGTCTATAACCTTCCGGGCGCAAACCCTAATCAACAGTTCTTTAATAACCAAGGGTCTGCCACGTCAGACGAGTCTAACCGGAGTGCAGAGGATGATGAGAAGAAGCGGAGGAGGAAGGTTTCGAACCGGGAATCAGCTCGGAGATCGCGTATGCGGAAAAGGCGACACATGAACGAGTTGTGGTCCATGCTTGTTCATCTCATCAACGAGAACAAGGGCCTGGTCGATGAGGTAAGCCGAGCCAGTGAGGGCTACGAGAGTGTTGTAGAAGAGAACAAGAAACTTCGAGATGAAAATTCCAAGCTGAGAAAGATGATTGGTGAGATATAGGTTTCTAATGTTGAGAGCGATCAGATTCTGGACCATTTGATCGACTTGTAATCGTGTTGGTTTTTTTTCTTCCTTCTTTATAATGAAGACCAGCTAATACAAAAGATTTTGTAATCAAACCTACTAAATAATTAAATGTTTAAAAAATAATAATAATAAAGGCGAATAATATACATTCTGTTTATATTTTCGGATTCTAACAAGCCAATAGACCAATATCTAGATAGATTTATTTTAGTCATATTAAGGTGAATCTGTATATAAGATGAATGCTTTGAATTTACTCAAATTAGTGGGATTATTGGCTCGTGTAGTTTAATAGATTTAATGTTGTTAGCTTTTATTTAAAAAGTTATGTTGAAAGTTGAAACCATATGATATTAGTTTTGTAATTTCTAAGTCTTAACCTAAATAACATACTATTTATATTTATTAGAAATTTTACTTTACAATAGATTTTAATAAATTATAAATATTTATTGATTAAATATACAAAGAAATATCGAATTACCTCTAATTTTGTCACGTGTTCTTCACATCAAAGTCTTCTTAAGCCATCTCTTCTGACGGCACCATCAACCTAAGGGCATGTACATTGGGGGTCTCTTAGCAGAGGTTCTTAACTTTTCTAAAATACGTTTCTTAATTTTTAACTAAGAAAACCTAAGAGACGTCTCTTAAATAAGAGTCTTAAGAGCCGTCTCTTAACAAAAAAATTTAAAAAAAAAAAAAAGTGTCAAATTAAGTTAAGAACCTCGTTCTAAGAGACGCTGATAAACATGGTCTAACCACTTAAATTGGGATAGACATCTTGCTTTTAAAATGAATAAATCACCAATTACATCATTGTATTATTATTTTTTATTATTATTATATTTTATGATCAATTATCTAAAACATATATGATATTGATAAACAATTTTATCACTAATAATTTTATAATAAACTTTTTTTTTGAAATATTTACATTAATGAGTTGGCTTATAATAGATGATTACACCGAACAGTTATGCCTATAATAATCTAAAACTACCTAAAATTTTTTACATCCTATAATCTAAAGAAATTACATTGCCTAGGATTTGAACATGGAGCAGAAACCTTAGTCACTGGCCATGGTGCACCGGGATCGACATTATCAATTTTGTGATTTCCGTTTTTTTACCTTCAAATTTGGGCCTCGTCGATCTAATGCTTGTTGGGCCAATGTTGGTTCTTGTGGGCCTTGGTTTAACTCCCGGTTTATGACGGTCTCGTGGATAAAATCGTAAACCATCACATGATTCTTAAAATCACCCACACTATAAATACAATCATAAGTTTGTGCGCCTTATCCTAAAACCCTCTCGCTCTCTCTCACTCACCGTTCATTAGGATTCATTCACTCACACAGGCGAAGAAAAAATGCGATCTCCATGCTACTCGTTTCTCCTCTCGAATCCACCGTTTCTTCTACCTTCTCTCCTTCCTCGCTACGCTTCTAGATTCTCCTTCGCACGACGACCACAACGCTTCTCCTCTTTCCCCAAGTCTCTTCCTCTTTCTCGAAACATCATCGAGGTTCGTTTCGTTATTAGAATCTACATCCCGAGGTTTCGTGTAATTCAAATTGATTTAGGGTTTTGATTTTGCTGTGTAGGTCGCTCAAGGAGCTCAATTCGATGGGTTGATTCTGAGTAACGAGGATGTGAATGAGGATGATGAGTTAACGGTACAAGTGTGTGTGACTCGTACGTTGCCTCCAGCTTTGACTCTTGAGCTTGGACTCGAGAGTCTCGTGGAAGCTGTGGATGAACTCAAGTCTAATCCTCCTAAGTCCTCTACTGGCCTCTTGCGATTTCAAGTACTACAACACATGTTCCTTTCTTGCTTTTGTGAATGCATAAATGATGTTATCATCATCTTTGTGGTTGGGACTTGTAGGTGGCTGTGCCTCCAAGGGCAAAGGCTTTGTTCTGGTTTTGCTCTCAACCTGTGTCTACCGGTGTATTCCCTGTGTTTTTCCTCTCCAAGGATACTGTGGAGCCTTCTTATAAATCTCTCTATGTTAAGGAACCTCATGGGGTTTTTGGGATTGGGGAGGCACTCTCTTTCCTTCATCACTCCAAGGGACATAGCACTATAAAAACGTAAGCTTTTTTTTTGCATTTGGTGCTTAGTTTGTTTAGTCTCAATTGGGTGCATCAAGATGAATACTGGATTCTTTCTCTTGTTTTAAAGTGCTACATTTTACTTTGAAGTAGTTAAGCTAACTAGCTTCTGCAGATTTTTCTCAGATGAGTCAGCTATGGTGACGGCTTATGGTTTTCCTGATATTGATTTCAACGGAAACTCTAGTGTATATAGCAAGGATGGCTCTTCTTACTTCTTTGTTCCTCAGGTGAAAAGGCATCGAATTTATCATCAAACTCTTGACTTGCATCTCTTGACTTGTTTTTTTTCATATTACGGTTGATTGATGAAATGCTTGTAGCAAGCGTTCTGACATTGTACATGGGTCTGATTATCGAAATTTCGACAGATTGAGTTAGATGAGCACGAGGAGGTCTCCATTTTAGCAGTTACTTTGGCATGGAATGATTCTCTTTCTTACAAATTTGAGCAAGCAATTAGTTCATATGAGAAATCGATTTTTCAGGTATGTTGATGATTTGACATTTTCATTTTTAGTATCTACAGTTTAGTTGTCTATGTCCAAAGTACCATGCTATATCTTTGAGGAAACTAAACATTTATGTAAAACTGCCAATCAAATGGGAAGTTAAATAAGTGCAGACTTAATTTACTTGTGTCAATCAGATGAGAAGTTATATTTTTAGTTATTGCTATTGGCTCTTATTCAAGACTTCTTGAATATGCCGGTTTCTTCTGTGTCCTGCTTTTCACGTTAAACTTTGTTATTTTTCATGCAGGTTTCCTGTCATGTCTGCCCCAATTTAGAGGATCATTGGTTCAAACATCTGAAAAGTTCTCTTGCAAAGTTGACTGTAACTGAGATTCATCCAATAGAGAGGGTACATGCTTTACTTTGGTTTTTCACCCTAATTTTTAAGTAGCTAAACAAGATGCAGGATATATGTGATAATTTGTTTATTTATTAAACTGTTTCCTGCACAAATGTTACATTCCTGATCTTCAGAGAGCCAATGAAACATTATCTGATATTAAAAGTGCTATAATTTGGATCTTATTTAGGTGACTCTCAGGCAAATTGACGAAGTTTCTTATAATATTGTTTTACGCGCTTGGTCCACATGGATAATACTTACAACTATTTTGTCTGAACTAAGCATGTAAACTTAGTTTCCATCTCATGCCACTCATTCTTATGTTTATTTTGCAGGAGCGTATGGGGTTTTTAACATTTTCTGCGAGAGATCAGGGTGACGCCAAGGAACTGGTATCTTCTTTACCCTGGTAATTTTCATCCCTGTATTTAAATTTTTTAATTATCGTCCTTGAAGCTTGTCCGTTGGAATTTCTTCTCTTCAGTCAATATGGATTCTATACGGTTTGATTTGCTAGCTCTTGTTGCAGAAAAGCATACAATCGTCGTGTCAGTTCCATTGCAAGCTTTCACCTGACGTTGTTTTCTCGAACAACATGGTACGTGGATATATAAGTTTGGCCTTTTTGTCTTAGATTGTTAGGCTGCTTGTTGTATTACTTGTGATATTATAAAGACTGTCATCATGCCTTCATGGTAATCTTAAACTCCAAATTAAAAAAAAAATCACGGTATGCATGTTGTGAGAGAAAGTGTACTTTGGCCTGTCTCGGAAGTGGAAGAATCGACATATAGTTCAAATTTTAAAGCATTCTGATTATTTCACAACGAATGCTACAGAGATGCTGGGATAGTGGTTTGGAAGGAGTGTCTACTGGCTGTTAACTTTTTAACCTTGTGGCGTTTTAGTTATCATGAACTTTAAAAAAAACAAAAATAATTAGAATGCTCTGGAACGAAATCTTGGTCCTTGGATGGTGTGATAAATTTATTTTCCTTTGTTTTTTTTTCTTTTTGCTATCAGCTGAATCAGGAGGCTGAAGTGAGCAACTTCTTAAAAGATGAGCCTAATATCAATGCTGTATGGGCATCAGCTATAATTGAAGAATGCACTCGTCTTGGTTTGACGGTGAGCTGAACGTTTCAACCATCTAATAGAATCTCATATTTAGATGCATTTTTTTCATAACACACTGCCACAGTACTTTTGTGTAGCTCCTGGATCAAGGTCCTCCCATCTTGCAATTGCTGCAGCCAACCACCCTCTTACAACGTGTCTTGCATGCTTTGACGAACGATCTCTTGCATTTCACGCTATTGGGTATGCTAAAGGATCCCTTAAACCGGCTGTCATTATAACATCATCAGGAACCGCCGTTTCGAATCTTCTTCCAGCGGTCAGAGTTGTACTTATGTATGTTTCACCAAATACATATGCGGTCTCTTACATGATATTTGTTTTATAATTTCTTACAAATATAGGTGGTTGAGGCCAGTGAGGATTTCTTACCTATGCTACTACTTACTGCAGATCGTCCTCCTGAACTTCAGGGAGTTGGTGCAAATCAAGCTATAAATCAAGTAAGGTCAAGATAAGACCTTTCATCCAAACTATACACACTTGTTGTTTTGTTTCTAATTCCTACAATTTATTATGTTTCTTTTTTCATGTGTAACAGATAAACCACTTTGGTTCGTTTGTCAGATTCTTCTTCAATCTTCCTCCTCCAACTGATGTTATACCAGTCCGGATGGTCCTTACTACTGTAGACTCTGCTCTACATTGGGCAACAGGTTCTGCTTGTGGGCCAGTACATCTGAATTGTGCTTTTAGAGACCCACTTGACGGTAGTCCAACAAATTGGTCACCCAACTGCTTAAGTGGATTAGACATCTGGATGTCTAATTCTGAACCATTCACAAAATATTTTCAAGTACAAAGCCTCAAGAACAATGGTGAAACAACTGGCCAAAAAACTGAGGTCTTACAAGTAATCAAAGAGGCTAAGAAGGGTCTTCTTCTTATTGGTGCAATCCATACGGAGGATGAAATTTGGGCTTCGCTTCTGTTGGCTAAAGAACTGATGTGGCCGGTTGTTGCAGATGTCTTGTCTGGTGTACGGCTGCGCAAACTTTCTAAACCTTTTCTTGAGAAGTGGTCCCCTCTTTTTATTGATCATCTTGATCATGCCCTGCTTTCAGATTCTGTTAGGAATTTGATAGAGTTTGATGTTGTTATCCAGGTAAATTTTATCATTCTATAATTGTTACTTCATGCATCTAGACTAAGTACAAAGGTACTATTACGTATTTTGTGGTACTTCTTAGTTCAATATACTACTGGCGTTTGAACTATGTGAAGCATAACTAGATCAACGATCTGCATCTCATATGAGGGTTCTCTTTTAACATATGGTGACTTCAAACCTAGATTTCTAAGTAGATAGTAATTATGTTGAGGTGTACAGTTTACTGACTCAGTTTGTAATATGCATCATGAATAGGTTGGAAGTCGGATAACAAGTAAAAGAGTTTCTCAGGTGCTAGAGAAATGCTTTCCATTTGCATACATTTTGGTTGATAAGCATCCATGCCGACATGACCCATCACACTTGGTCACTCACAGGGTCCAAAGCAATATAGTTCAGTTTGCTGATTGCGTGCTTAAATCTCGATTTCCATGGAGGAGAAGAAAACTGCATGGTCATTTACAGGCATTGGATGGCGCTGTATGTCCTCCTGACAAACCTTTTAATCAAACATGGCCGCTTTTAATAATTCATTTATTTTATGCAGATTGCCCGAGAAATGTCCTTTCAATTAGCTGCTGAGTGCTCCCTGACCGAACCTTTTGTTGCACATATGCTTTCCAAAGCACTGACTTCTAAATCTGCTCTTTTCATTGGAAATAGTATGCCAATAAGGGATGTGGATATGTATGGATGTAGCTCGGGAAATTATTCGCACGTGGTAGATATGATGTTACGTGCAGAACTACCATGTCAATGGATACAAGTAACTGGAAATAGAGGAGCTAGTGGCATTGATGGCTTGCTCAGCTCCGCCACTGGATTTGCTGTAGGGTGCAAGAAGAGAGTAAGATTATTTCCTTATGCTTTTTCCTTCTGATTGCTGAGTCACATTTCATGTGCATACTAATATAACTATCAGATCGATATCAGCAAAAACATTGTGGGGAAAGTTTTCTTGGTTCTTCTGTTCATTAGCCATGAAATCCTTAATGGAACTCATAGTTTTATGTGTGAAGTGAAAGAAATAACAGAACCTTTTACTCATGTGTCGGTTTACCAATTCAGAAATTAAAATTTCTCATCAGTCAAACAAACGTTTATCAGGTTGTCTGTGTGGTGGGAGACATCTCTTTCCTTCATGATACAAATGGATTGGCGATTTTGAAGCAGAGGTATCTCATTCTCATATACTCTGTTGTAGTCTTGAATTTCGCTGTTGGTTGATTTTATACACTGAAAAATACGCCATGGTTATAAGTTAATTTGACGATTTAATATCTGAAATTTATCTGACTTAATAGGATTGCGAGGAAACCAATGACAGTTCTCGTGATAAACAACGGTGGAGGTGGAATCTTCCGACTTCTTCCTATAGCAAAGAGAACAGAGCCCAGCGTGTTGAATCAATATTTCTATACATCACATGACATTTCCATTGAAAACTTGTGTTTGGCACATGGGTAAGAAACATACCAACTCTATTTTGCTTTCCTGCTTTGTTATTGCTTCAAAGTGCTATGGTTTTCATAATGTAGGTTTTGAAGAAAAATAATGGATAATTTTATTTAGATTGGTAGCTTTCACTATAGTCTAATCGAGTTTTTCCTTCATGGTTTATAATAATAAATAACTAAGCCAACCATGCAGTGTGAAGTACGTACATGTTGGGACAAAAGGTGAACTTGAGGAAACTCTATTGGAACCGAGCCTGGAAGAGATGGATTGCATCGTGGAGGTTGAAAGCTCTATTGATGCTAACGCGATCGTTCATAGGTTGTTTGAGCTTCTTCTTTTTTAACTTTTTTATGTCCCACTTTCTTGTGCTCTTTGTTGACATTGAGTACTCGTTCACAGTACTTTGGAGAGTTTTGCACGCCAAGCTGCAAATAATTCCTTAGGCATTATCTCGGCCAGTTCTGTTCTTCATCCAATCATTGACAATGTACTTCTTTTCCAAGTCTCTGGAATACAGTATTCGCGGTACAGGTAAGAATTGTCCAAAACTATATCTGAATATTACCTTTCTCTTTTTTTTTCATTCTGAAAAAACTTTCTTTTCAGAGTCCGATTGTGTGACAGACCTACCATATATTCTGGTGAATCTTCTCTATTCCATCGAGAAGGGTTCATACTCTCCCTTACTTTGGAGGATGGAAGCATTGGCTGCGGAGAGGTTGCCTATTTTATTACAGTATTTTCATCACTAAGTATTACATTTTTTATATTTTAGTTTTTCTCCCAGGTCTCACTGCCAGAGTAGTAATATATTGTATTAAACTTGCATATGCCACTGAGAATCATGTTCACGTATTGTGTTTCATGAGCAGGTTGCACCTTTGGACAGTAGTAAGGAGAACTTAATGGATGTGGAGGGGCAGTTACAGTTGATTCTTCACCTTTTGAAAGGAGCTAAATTCAGTCACATGCTTCCTTTGTTAAATGGCTCGTTTTCTTCCTGGATTTGGAGTGAACTTGGAATCACTGTAAGTTTCCCTAGCCTTCATCTTCCAGTAGAAATTAGTACATTAGTAAAAATTTGCAAAGTAAATGAACAGATTCTGTTGAGCGAGATACAATGCTACTTCTTCATTATTTTCTCAATCGTGTTGGGTGCAAAACTTTTTTGATCTTCATAGTCTTCTTATTCAGAGCTATGAATAGTAATTGAAGGCTTGTCAATTTACTTATTTTGTCAGGCATCATCACTTTTCCCAAGTGTCAGATGTGGTCTGGAAATGGCTCTTTTGAATGCAATGGCAGTAAGACATGATTCTAGTTTGTTGGGGATACTTCATTGTCAGAAAGAAGAAAATGGTTCTGTTCAGCCACACTCTGTTCCAGTATGCGCCCTTCTTGATTCTGAAGGTACACCATCAGAGGTCGCATATGTTGCTAGAAAACTCGTTGAAGAAGGGTTCAGTGCTATAAAACTTAAAGTAAGCCAACGCTGTTGAAGCATATAAACAGATTATAAGAGTAAGATAGCTGGGTTTGGATTTTTTTAAGGATAGCTGGATTTGTTTTCTTAATGCTGATTATTAATAGTATTTTCATGCATGAATAGAGGTAGTTGACTTTTTTCAAGCTACTGATAACTGACTGAAAGATAAACCTTTCTAAAATGACAGGTTGCTCGTCGAGTGAACTCTGTTCAAGATGCTTTAGTTCTGCAAGAAGTAAGGAGAGTCGTTGGCGATAAAATTGAACTCCGTGTAGATGCTAATTGTCGCTGGACTTATGAAGAGGCTATAACGTTTGGTTTATTGGTGAAAAAATGCAATCTACAATATATTGAGGTCTGGTACAGGACACATTATTGCAATCTGATTGTATTAGTATTACTTAAAAATTAAACTTATTTTTCTTTCCTAATATAAATTCAGTGAAGAAAATTTTGTATATCTCAGGAACCTGTCCAGAATAAAGATGATCTTATAAGGTTTTGTGAAGAAAGTGGATTACTAGTGGCACTTGATGAGACTCTTGATGATTTTAAGGAATGTCCTCTACGCATGCTTGCCAAATATACCCATCCTGGAATAGTTGCTGTTGTAAGCCACTGGTCATTCTTTTACGACCTTCACATGAGCCTGAGATTGCTAAAACATATAATCTTTCTCTCTACTAAGTTCTTTCGTAAACTCATCTTGGCTCTCTTCTTTGATTGGTTTGGAGATGGGTTTTAGTTTTTGTTGTTAGGATCAATAATATATCAGCTCTTTCATCTTAAACTATCATCTTTACCTTATTTCATCTTTTCTTGGAAATATGTTAGTGTTGATTTGGTTTTATCATTCTTGATATTTGTAGGTTATTAAACCAAGTGTTGTGGGAGGGTTTGAGAATGCAGCACTGATTGCTCGCTGGGCACAGCACCATGGAAAGATGGCTGTTATAAGTGCCGCATTCGAAAGTGGCCTAGGTTTATCAGCGTATATTTTGTTTGCATCATATTTGGAGATGGAAAACGTCAAAACATTTAGAGAGAGAAAGCAAGGAATAGCCCCTCTTGTAGCCCATGGTCTTGGAACCTACAAATGGCTTAGTGAAGACGTAATGATGAATACTCTAGGGATATCGCGTAGTCCGTACAGTGGATTTGTCGAAGGATTTGTTGCTGATGCTAGCAAAAATCTAAAGGATGTTAAGATAAATAATGATGTGATTGTGAGAACCAGTAAAGGAGCTCTTGTCCGGAGGTATGAACTGAGGGTGGATGTAGATGGTTTCTCTCATTTTATAAAAGTCCACGAGGTTGGGCAGAATGTAGAAGTAAGTTTCTTCCATGTTTATGATTTTTATGTCTGAAGCTTAAAAGACATGAACATACTGTTCTTGGTTAATTTCTTCCTAGCTTCACTCTGCGGTAATGTATTTTCAGGGAAGTGTAGTTTTGTTTCTTCATGGGTTTCTTGGAACTGGTGAAGAATGGATCCCCATCATGAAGGGTATCTCGGGATCTGCAAGATGCATTTCAGTTGATATTCCTGGTCATGGAAGCTCAAGGGTACAAAGTCATGCTAGTGAGACCCCAACTTTCTCAATGGGGATGATAGCGAAAGCACTCTATAAGTTGATTGAGCAAATTACTCCTGGGAAAGTTACCATAGTTGGATATTCCATGGGAGCAAGAATAGCACTGTACATGGCTTTGAGGTTTAGCAACAAGGTGGGTTCCCTTTTTTCTGAAAATTCAACATTGTTATAATAATGTGTATAAATGGAATTTTGGTGATGTTTCTAATAGATTGAAGGAGCTGTTGTGGTATCCGGGAGCCCGGGGATCAAGGATCCAGTGGCAAGGAAAGTTCGAAGTGCAACAGATGATTCTAAAGCACGAATGATGGTTGACAATGGACTAGAAATCTTTGTGGAGAACTGGTACAATGGAGGCTTGTGGAGAAGGTGACTTTCTTAAAACACTACAGATTTTTGTTGTTGTTTGATGTTTCGTTAGTTGGACTTGAATTCATTACTCATATGAGTTGGGTTTTGCAATGAGCAGTTTGAGAAGTCATCCCCATTTTAGAAAAATAGTTGCAAGCCGCTTGGTACATGATGATGTCCTTAGTGTTGCAAAGCTCCTCTCTGATCTGAGCACTGGGAGACAGCCGTAAGTTCATCTTTGGAACTTTCTTTATTCAAAAGCGATGATCTTTGATGATGATGATTATGTTATGTCCTTTTAGGTCATTGTGGGAAGAGTTGGTGGATTGTGATACAAATGTCTCGCTTGTCTTTGGAGAGAAAGATGTAAAATTCAAGACAATTGCTACTAAGATGTACGTTGAGATGAGTAAAAGCAAGAAGAGCGAAAACTATATCATTGAGAAGGTTGAAATCCCAGAGGCTGGTCACGCTGTTCATCTTGAGAGCCCTCTAGGCTTGATCCTCGCTCTTAGAAAGTTCTTAACAAGAATGCGCAAAAACTCTGCAGAGACAGAGCTTTCTCAGAAGCTCTTGCTAGCACTGAAAGAAACATAAGCAAGCTTCTGAAATCTGATCAATGAATCACAGATTTTGGAACATGGAAAACATTGTTTTGATCAATGATTGGACCTGTCTCAGGCATTTAGAACTCAAGCAGTGATATGTTTTCAAGAGGGATACTATATTGATTTTAAATAATATTTTATATTTGTTTTGAATTGTCTATTGCTCCCTCTGTCTAATAAAGTAGAAATAATGATGGTTTAGAATCTCTTAAACACCATACACAGAGGTTTCTCTACCAGACTTGCAGTCCTTATCACATAAGCTTAGAAGACATGCAAGTATTTTTGAAACTTCAGGTGAAGATTATTTAATCATCATCAACATCCTATGTAAGATCTTACTATATATTTACCTCCCCAAAAGGGGCCTAAACTGTATCGGAGACACATTAGTACACATAATAATAGTGTTTCATACACGCCAATCACTTGTTCCTCTCTGTCTGGTAGTTTCCAATCTCTTAACGCTCACAGAAACATGTTCCAAAGTTGCAGTTTACAGTCTTGAAGCCCTTAGGACAGTACTTGATACATTCATTGTCTCTACGGCAAGACACATCAGTCTCGTAACTGTTCATTATAGTCGCTGCTGGCAGCAAGCAGTTACAGTTCTTCTTTCCATCAGGACATTTGATGCCGAGGCAAATCACTTCTTCCTTAGTCATCTCTCTTGCAACAACCAAAGACCAACCTTAATCACAAATACACACCACAAACATTAAAATAAGAACATATAAAGAAATGTATAGCATAGATGAACTTATGCATACAAAATGCTAAAACAGTAAGGGTGAAGAGGAAGAGAAGATTGAGAGACTTTTTTTCCATAGCTAATTGTAACGTTAAAAAATATTTGCTTGCTTCTTTTGATTTGCAAGTGAGAACACTAATTGTTTTCGTTTATAGAAGAAAATTAAAAGGCAATAAATATTTTGTTTGAAAAGTATTACAGACTTCAATAGTACACCAACCCAAAAAATTATAATTCTTTTGTTTCATTATAAGTGTCATTTTAGGTTTCTGCACACGGATTAAAAAAACAATTAATTTTGTATATTTTCTATATAAAATAAACAATTATTTCAACCAATAAAAAAATAAATTATAGAATAAAATTAATAAATTTTGCACTGAAAATTGAAAACGACACTTATTTTGTAACGAAATTTTTTTTTTATAACGACACTTAATATAAAACGGAGGAAGAATAAAAGAATAAGCTTACAAAAGACTATGATTGTGAGAGAGAACAAGAAGACAAATTGAGAGGCGTTTTCTCCATTACTAATTGTAATATCAGAATCTTTTCTTGTTTATTTTTATTTTACAAGTGGTGATGTAGAGAGAAATCTGATTGTCTTCTTTAGTAGAAGGGAGGTAAAAAGGGAACAAATCTTTTGTGTGAAGGTCATACCAATTACCAAGTTCAGTCAGATACTACTTGACTACACAATGTTTTGTTCCTACTTGGGATCGATCATTTTAGGAAATCACTTTATAAATGTTGATTTTTTGTAGAGTGAAATAACTCAATAAGACAACAGTTGAGAATATTAAGATTCATTGCATAGAGTTAATACAAGAGAAGGAGTATTTACAACACAATGTGTCTACAAACCTATCACTTTCACTATGAGGCACACTAGTACACATTATAAGATTCTTAAACAAGAGTGCGCAAAATTTATGCAGAGACAGGGATTTTCCCAGAAGCTCTTATAGCATTGAAAGTTGAAACAATATTTGGAACTTGTTTATTTCAAATTCTAGATGTGTTGAATACTACCTGCAGAGATATGTTTTCAAGAAGAACAATAAACTGTTTTCAAGAACAATAAATTGTTTTCAAGAAGAACAATAAATTGACTACAACATTATTTTATCTATACTTGAGTATCTCTTGCTACTCTCTGTCCTAAAAGTAGAACTTACTGTGGTTTTCAAATCTCTTAGCACTCACAGAAACAGGTTCCAAAATTACAGTTAACAATCTTGCAGCCTTTAGGACAGTACTGGATGCATTCATTGTCTTTACGGCAAGATGCATTAGTCTCGTAAGAGTCCATTATAGGTGCTACTGGTGGCAAGCAGTTCACTTCTTCCTTTGCCATCTCTCTTGCATCACCTAGAGACGAACCTTCACAAACACACACCAAGAACTTCAATAATAAATACAAAACTAAAGCAAAAAGTATATAACAAAGAAGAACTGATCATAGTCTTATAGAATAGAAGAAGAAGCATACAAAAGACTATGACTGTGAGGGAGAACAGGAAAACAAGCTTGAGTGACGTTTTCTCCATTGCTAATGTAACCTTAAGATCTTTTCTTGTGTATGTTGTTGATTGTGTTAAGTGATGAGGAGAGAAACCATGCTATCTTCTTATATAGAAGAAAGTTAAGCAAAAATAAATATTTTGTTATAGTTATACCAAATTGAGACAGATACGTTTTGATTACACATTGTAGATTGTTCGAAGATAAGTACAAAAATATACCATTTACAACTAAATATACAAATGGCCTAGTGATATTTGCCAAAAGAGAAACAAATTTTTCAAATTGATACTTTTTTTTTTCTAGTAACAAACGCCAAAGCAAAGAATGAAAGAAAGCACAAAAGCTAAGGCCAAAACTAGTATGCGTCTCAAGTTGCTTACTCTTCTGATCTCAGTGTTCATGCTACTCTTTTCAGACGCAGCCTCCAGTTCAACATCAGTTTCTGTTTCTTCCCTTGTTCTCTCATACTCCTGTTTAAAGAGAGCAAAACACACATAAGATTCCCACAAGAGAGACACTGATCTATATTTTGCTTTATCCATCATTGTTCTGAAGATTACCACAAGAGAGACAATGATCTATATTTTGCTTTCAGAAAATACTAAGAAGATCGCGTTTTTATAATGAATACCTGCCTGGAGACTTTCAGGTAACGCCTCTATTCCGCCACCATCTGTCTTAAAAGTTAGCTCTTTGTCCCCAGCATAAGTTACATTTCTTTGGTATTTACTTCCCATTGAGCATTGATTCAATCTCAGCTTTTCATTTTCCTTAGCCAAAGAATATAGCTGCAAAAAGAGACTAGTGGTTGGCTCTTGTGTCACCTTTGCTTGTACACAGAAAAGTATTAGGCATATAGCACAAAGTACCTGTTCTTGTATACGTTCCCTTTCACTGGATAACTGCATCACCATATCCATCAAAAGCTTATTCCTCACAGTTATTTCTCGTGCATTTTTCTCTTTTTCATCGTTAGCTAGTTCCAGTGATGCTTCCAATGATTTGGCTCTTTGCCTCAAAAGTGTTACTTCTTTGTTAAGTACAGAGTTGGTTGTAGAAAGCACAACGCATTGCTCCTCAACTGTCTCTGTTCTACTCTCAGCTTTTGAGGCTTTAGATTTGAGATCTTCTATCAAAGTCTCCATATCCCATATCGCTGAATACAACATGTTCTGCTGTTCTTGACTTGCTTCTGATAATACCTTGGAGTTTTGTAACTGAACTTCTAATTCCCTGAGTTGCTTCTCGAGTGAGCTCACCTTCTTTGTCTTTTTATCATCAGCATCTTTGTGAAAACTTAGTTCCTCTGTAAGTTCAAGATTTGCAGCATTTAGCTCATTGATCTTAGCTTCTCCACTCTCAGCTCTGCTTTCAGCCTCGAAAAGGTTTTCTTTGATGGACTCATTAGCATTTTCCATTTCAGCAAGATGTAACAGAACTTCTTGTTTAGAGGCATTGACACTTCTCAGCTCAATCTCGGCCTTTTCAAGTTTTTCTTCAGCTGACTTCACTTGTTCCCTTAAAGTGACTACTTCTGAAACCATCTCTCGATTTTCTGCTATTATTCCCTCTAGCTTTTGCACCGCAAGATCTTTCCCTTGGAGCTGTACAATGAGATCTTCAAGCTTAGCCTTAAGTTCTGACTCTCGTTGTGCTGAACCATTCTGACTAAACTGGATAATCTGAAGACGGCCAGCAAGTTCCTTTGAAATGCCCATAAGCACCTCTGAAGAGTTTTCCGCCTCTAGAAACCTTCCCCATATAAACTCTGATGCTTCTTCCATCCTAGAAGATACCTCCTCTGTGTAGTGTAGCTTCAGTTTCAGCTCTTCTTCGTTTTGCTGGAATTGCATTAACTTCTTCTCAAGCTCTAACTCTCTTGACAATGACTTCTCCAGCATCCTCAGAGCATTTTTATGCCTTAAATCCGACGGTCTCAACGCATATTTCAGCCTTAAATCTTGACCACTTCCTGGATACTCCACTGAGTCCTCGTTTTCACCTGCCAAATATGTTTGTCTTCAATGCACAAAACACTTTAACACAACCATATATGATCAATACTTACTTGTGCCATTTCTTATGTAGTGAAGTGTTCTACGGAGCTGGGCTAATTGCAGAGTGATCTCTGAGACTTGTTCCCTAGACTGCTTCAAGGATTCTGCAGATTCACTTAACTTGCCTTCCATGAAGACATAGTTTGGGTGTTTGCAAGTAGATAACTTATAAGAAATGTCAACTATAAGGGCTTCTATCTCATCCAAAACCATGTCCACCTCTTTTAACTCAGACTCCAATATACCGCATAACAGATCAAACGTCAACGCTTTCTCAAAGGAAGATGCAGAAGAATCAAGTGTCCCCACCCCTTCAAGATCATTATCCCAAGCTAAAAGGTGCATAAGAAGAACATGTAGGTTCATTAGTTTTTCACTAGTATAGGCTGAGTCCATCTCTAGTTTTGTCAGCATCTCTTCTATCGCTTGCTCCTCCTCACTCCTAGTACCAATGGCTTCATTATGATTATACACATCTTCCTGGACGATTTGCTCCATTCTTCGTTCTGGAAAAAAACTCATGATTTCAATGTTTAGCTACAAACAAAGAAACATTCTAATTTCTAATCCAGTAAATCAAAATCAAAGCGATGACATTATGAGTTTGTGACTATGAACTTGTAAAGATAAATGCACTATCTTTTAAAAGGAGTTATCATTAACTCTTCTCCGAAGCAAGTTAGGATTCATTTACTTTTCAAAGGACACATCAAAGTGTCTACTTTGGGCAAAAACCATATGCAAAGAGAACTCAAAACTTGACAAGTAAGTTTCCTTGATTACATTCACTTCTTCTCAGACAGTGTTATGTGGCTACAGTTCTGGTAAGAATCAGCATTGAAGGAGATCTATACTACCCCAAAGATTCAAGCTTTACCATTGAAAGATCAATAATCAAGAAACAAAAATGGTCGATTTAGTTAACTTGGAACAGACAGGACAGAGAGTATCAAAAAGTGAAAGGAATATCCTTACCGATGAACTTGTTCACGAAATTTTGTCGGAGAAACCGATCAGGAGAAGCTAAAGCAGAGAGCTTTGTCCGTCCACGAGCTCGAATCTGAGAGTTTCCAAGTGTCCGGAACGGTAATGCTAAAATGCGCGGGGTTGTTTACAAGTCAGCTAACGATAAAGAAAGTGCGCGCATGATAGCTATAGACCTTGGGATCGGGGTCGTGCGCACGTTAGCGGGGGCTTTTGTGGTGGACGTTGAATTATTGGAGGAACTGAAGAAACAACTTGTGGTTACAGCCATAATGGCCTAAAAATGATTTTAAAAAAAAAAACTTTTTCTCTAGTGATATACTATCGTTAGACAATTTAATGTAAAATTTTCAAATTTAAAAAAAGATATTCAAAAAGTTATTGAGCATATAATTTGTTCTTTAATGTGTACATAAAAATGATACATTCATACTTAAGATTATGATTTCATTCATAAATAGCGATTTTTGTGTTTATAATGGAACAAACGGCTTTTAAAAACCATAATTATTACAAATATCAATTACAAAAATTATTGTTGATGGCAACAATGCAAGGCTGAAATGGAAAGAGTAAGAGTAAATTGTTCAAAAAAAAAATGGAAAGAGTATTACATTTGTGGTGAAAACTAAAATTTGTAAATTTATAGTATTTCTTCAAAAAAAAAAAAATCAAATAACTTTTTGTATATACAGCCAAAAATAATAATTTTAGCTGCTTCTAGCCTCAGGGAAGGCACCTGCAAATACAGAGAAACAAAACCCAAGCCTCTTGTCATGTGTTAGGTTTCTAAAAGAGAAGCTTTAAAACAAACCATGTAGACCAATTCTTACATTGTGTCATTACTTATGTAATCAACTGTTCTTTGGAGCTGAGCTATATGCATAGTGATCTCTAAGACTCGTCCCCTAGATTGCTTCAAGTATTGTTCAGATTCACCCAACCTGTGTATCATGAAGATATCCCTTACGTATTTGTAAGCAGATAACTCAGAAGCGTCAACTATTTGGGCTTCCAACTCATCCAAAACCATGTCCACCTCCTTCAACTCAGACTCCAGTATACCGCATAATAGATCATATGTCAAAGCCTTTTCAAAAGATGCTGCCGAAGAAGAATTAAGTGTCCTTACCCCTTCTGAAGCCAAAAGGTGCATCAGAAGAATAAGCATGTACAGTAGTTTTTCACCAGCACAAACCAACTCTGTCTCTAGTTTTGTCAACATCTTCAACATCCCTTCTATTGTCTGCTCCTCCTCTCTCATACTACCCTGATTATTATACACATCCTCCATTCTTGTCCTGGAACATCAAAGTTTCAGAACTTAGCTGTGAACAAGGGAAAGATTTGATTATGAGTTTGTGACTACAAATTTGTATATGTAGAGATGCACTATCTTTACTTTTCTCTCAAGCAAGTTAAGAACCTTGAGTGCCAACCACGGCACTAGTCTTATAGACTCAAGTCTTCTATATCAAAACCAATCATTCTTTAAATAATACCAGAACATCCAAGATCTGGAAAGTAATAACCTTACCGAGGAGATGTTGTCTAATAAACAGATTAGGAAGCAGAGAGGTTTCTTCGTCAACGAACTCGATCCAAGAGTTCCAACTCTCAAAGAATGATAATGCTAAAATGCGCGGGGTTGTTAGGTCAGGTAACGATAATAAAAGCGCGCGCATGATAGTTTTGTTGACTTTGGGATCGGGGTCGTGCGCACGTTAGTCCTTTTTGTGGTTGACGTTGAATTATTGGAGGAGCGGAATTCTTTTATTCCCATTTATTGTAAGCTTTCGGGTTTATATTTTGTTGTAAACTTGAATCTATTTTATTAAATGCTCTGTTCATATACTCCTGTTGTAACCAAATTGATTTTATGAAAAAAAAAAAATTTAGTAACTGCATCTAAATCATCTTCAATAACTTCTTTTATCTTCAGACAAAAAAAAAACTTCTTTTATCTTCCTATTTAAAAAAAATGATATCTATGGTAATGAATCTCTTATTTTATAGTTATGTATACTTTTTAATATACAAAAGATATACCATTTTTTAAAGGGCGGATCAAAATCTAATTTTTTTTAATGTGATATCATGTAATATTAGGTTTAGTAAAGTGTAGTCGATGTGGTTCTAGTTAAAATGAAAAAAATAGGTCAAATAGCCGAGTTTTTGAGCGAGATGGCTGTGTTAAGATCGTATAAGTGATATCAAAGCTCGAGATTTTAAAACATGATGGGTCTGCGGTCTCGCGTTATGTTTTGCCAATGTGAATTGGTTGTAATGATTTGAGTACGACAACCGGTTGGGGTTGGGGGGGGGGGGAGATTTAAGTGATTGTGATTGGGCTCGTCAGTGTCGACCGTGACTATTAGACTATGATTAACGAAAATTTTTTAAACTGTTTTTCTTATAAAAAAATTAAGAAACCGTTTTTTTTAAGAAAAATTAAAAACTATTTTTAAAGTTATGAAACAAAAGACTATTTCTTAACTTTTTTTAAGAAAACTAAAAAATATTTTCTTAATTTTTGTTAAAAAAACCAGCTTAAAAAATTTGCTTTAATCATGCCCTTATTACACCGCTTGCTTAATGGGATCAGCTGGTTTCGTTTTTGTTGCTTACCGCCTCGTTGTCGTGCATGTTATTTTTATAACTTGTTAAGAATATATATATGACGATATATACTGTGATTTAGATAGAAATTTGTGGCGAAGAGTCATGCATACCAGGTTAATTAACAAAAGAACGTGTCAAGGCTGTCCCATATTCCAGGAAAACATGTTATAGGGTTAATGACATGACTTCAAAAATGTGTAAATCATTGTTTATCATCTCCTTATATTTCTGTTGAAGTTCTGGTTTATGGTGAAGTGATGATGTGTTCTTTGAAAGATGGAGGAAAAAAACGTAAAATGATTGCGGTCTTGAGATGGTCAAGATTCTCTTAAGCCTTTGCCTTTAGGCAGGGCGACACATGTCAATTTGTGTACTATCCATAAAGATAATGCTTTCTGTTCTTGTCATATTTGTCTCCATGAAGAGCATTTTTAAAAAGTCAAACAAGTTACTATCCCGTATGCAATTCGAAATGAAAAAAATAATATAGTATATGTATCCAAATAACATAGTTAAAACCTACGACATTGTTTTATATCTATAAGTTATTATTTGAACTAGTTTGGAATTATAGAAGAATTGGTTTCAGTTTTCGATCAAAATACTAGTCTATACCAGAATCAAACCGTAAACTTAACTGCATAATCGTAGTTGATACCATTTAGAATTTTAGAGCATAATAAAAATTCCACTTGATCCTGTTTTATAATAAAATCGTTCTATATTTTTTATTAAAATGTTCTAATAACTTGGTATATAATTTTTATAGTGTTTGAATTTGAACAATGTTAAATATAAACATATTACTAGATTTACTACTTAGTGACTATTTTAAAACTATATTTAGTATGTTTTCAACTTAACTACTCTATGCTATTATGCTAATAAATGCTTAAGTCCAAAATAATAGTAGTACGTGTTTAATTAAGTTATAAAAACGCCAAACTGTTGAAATTAAAAGAGTATTACAAGTGGTGATGATGGATGGAGTTTTAGTTGGTAAAATTAAATCTATCAACTCAAATAATTCATAGCTCTTGCATTATCCTAATTAAAAAAGAAAGTAGGTACATAGTAGTAGCATATTGACTATTAATATTACCGCATAGGGTTAAACTATCTGACAAAAAATAAGAAAAAGAGATTATAAAGTGAAGGTGTGGGCTGGAGATTCCATTATAATAAGTTTTTTTTAGGTCTTTGGAAATTGCAAGTCCCAAGGCCAACTAATAATGACCTCGGTCGATGTGCTAACCGGACCGGACCGCCCATCTACTCTTTCTTTGTTTATTTTATTTCATCTTCTATTGGAGTAGTTGTTACTACGTTTACACTTGTTCATGATCACAAAAGTATTGTGGTATTAGGAATAAACAAACAATTTGCGCCAATAATCATTTACCTAGCTACTAAAATACACCAAGTTGTTTTAAAAAAGGGAGCTAAAATGAAGTAAACAATTTGACCATTGATTGGTAGTTTTTGGATGGAGATTCGAGATGAAAACGCGACAATGTTACTGACCATGTAAGTAATTGTGAAATTTGGAACAAACAGACTAGGACCGTACACCGTTAAATTCATTTTATAATTCTAAGTAAATTTTGTTTACTGATCTTAAGAATAGGAAACAGTTAAATCTAATTTGACACCAACGATACCATTATTCATATACTTTTTATATTTCATTTTAAATATCACTTTAGCTTTATAACATTGATTAAAAAAATAATTAAATTTTCATATTTTCAATATAAAAACACAATTATTTATACAATTATATTTCAATCAATAAGAAAAATACATTATATTATAAAATTAATAAATTATGCATCAAAAATAAAAAATAACACTTATTTTGTAACAAAATTTTTTTTTTTACAACAATACTTAATATAACAGATGGAGTATTCATTAATTATTAGAAAACATTAACATTCAAACAGAACTTTTAAAATGATTTAAACGATCATAGCTGCACCATTTTTGTAAAAAGAAAAAGAAAGAATATCTAGCCAAATAGAAAATATTGAGTTGATTATAAACTTTGAATATTGTTGTCTTTTTTTCTTTTGAATTTGTCTTATAAGGTAACACTCGAAAAGAAAGCAAAGTTTTGTTAATAATCCATCAAATCTTAACACTGAATAACTGGTTTTCATATCGTATTGATTCAGTTATTGTTTTCTTACTGTTGCAGTTTGCAAAAGTTTGCTTTGATCTTTGACCTCATCGCAAGCCACAAGAGATTAATAGTGGTATAAATGCACCGAAGGAGATCGTTATCACTTCATTGGTATCAGACGAAGGAGCGTTGGAATATGCAAAATATAATTGGTAGGCTCTAATTATTAGGTCCACTATTATATTTGTATGTGGTCTTCAAAAGAAACCTAGAACTTAATCAGCCAACCATAGAATAAAACATAAGTTCTTCACAAACATAAATACGGGTCAGTGTTATACCTAAAACCCTATCGAACTGGATAAAAATCGAAATAAGTTAAATGGTAAAAAAAATGTCTTTAGATTTTCTTCAGTCGTCCTTGGATATGACTTCATATGATCCAATGCAAAGCTATATCATCTGACCGATGCATCTGGCCAAGGCCAGTTTGGCTAGGCACTTTCTCCAAATCCATAATAGAAAAACTTTCAAAAGAAAAGCCTAAAAACAAACTTATAATTATAACTTTTTCTTGCTAACAAAATAATTGTAACTTAAAGACCTATTATAACTTTTTCTTGCTAACAAAATAATTGTAACTTAAAGACCTCTATCTACCACGAAGGTCTCGTAGATTATTTGACTAACAAAGATCATAAGAATCATTTTCATTGAATAAAGGGTTTCAAGTTGCCTGAGCTGACATAATGTAACAATTTGATTATCTTAATCTATTCCAAGCACCAGTAAAAAAGGTATAACAATATGTTCAATACTGAAATATTATTTTTTATCAATATATTATTATACTAATTGTTATGAATCCTCTATATATTAATCCTGGAGCATTACAACTTCTAAGTGTATCCACGTGTCATCACCAGAATGACTTTCAGAATCCTTAGAAAAAAGTTGGTCCATCTAAATATAGATTATACTTTTATTAAATTAACATTCGTATTGATTAGTAGTGCATAAAAGGATACTTTACATTCTTCCCTTAAATAAAAGCTACGAAATTGCCTAATATGATTAACATATATGTGATAATTAATGTTTTGAATAATAAAGATTTGATAATATTTTTTGTATTCTTCATCATTTTTGTTTAATTTATGTTATTAAAAATATTAAACAATCATATTAACGATGTAATAAAAAATCTAGATTTTTTCTTATATGTTATATTTTAAATTTTTCAAAACGCCTATAAATTACTAAAACAGTTAAAATCCTTACAATAAAATTTTTTTGGGAACAATGTTTTTATTTTTGAACGTTATAACATTTAAGTGTGACCACGTGTTATTATATATTTTAAGGATGTCTCAGATTTCTTAAAAATAAATTGGTATATCTAAATATAAATTATATTTTTATTAAATTAATATCAAATTGATTAGTACTGCATAAAAATATTCTTCATTCTTTCTTTAAATAAAAACTACGGAATTACCTAACATAACTAACATATATATGAAACAAATGATTTTAAATAATAAATATTTGATAATAGTTTTTGTATCCTCCATCATTTTTTTAAATTTATACTATTAAAAAAATATAACAATCACATTAATTATATAATATAAAAATTTGGATTTTTTTCTTATATGTTATATTTTGAATTTTAAAAATAATTATAAATTAATAAAACTATTAAAACTCTTTCAATGAAAATTTGTGAACAATGGTTCTACTTTTTTGTTATAAAAAATACAAATGATAAAAAATAATACATGTTATATAAATATGAAGTATCATTTAATATATATCATATTATATATATATACTTTAATTTGTTTAAATTAAATATATATCATATAAAAATACATACATGTTAATTTTGAAATTTTATTGAAAAGGTATTGCGATCTGGAAATTTTAATTTTGAAATTTGCATTAAATTATATACATAATATTTATTTGCTTAACAATTATTTAATATATTTATTATTTCATAATACTAAATGAAAAATAAATAAATAATGATGTGTAAAAATGATTTGTATAAATAATGTTCCTCTCACATAATGTGTGGATCTCTATTGATGTATTACATTCAAAATCTTTTCTCAATTAATCGAAGCTCATGCATTTTGCAAAAGTTTGTGTGAAATTAAAACAAAGACAAAACAGATGTGAGTTAATAGAAATACTATCGTAAGCACAAATATTTTAGATTAAACAAGAAATCACCCATGAAAAATCAAAAAAATTTGAGATCAACCAAAACCCTAATTCCCTTTTCAATTGCAAGTCAACACTTTAATGTTTGTCCTTAAATGATTTTGAAATAAATAAATATATATTCAAACTACATATATATATATATATTTATTTCAATATCATTCAATTTAATATATATATATATATCATATATAAAATACATAAAATGTTTATTTCAAAATTTATATTAAGGTGGAAGCCTCGGTTAATAAATATTCATATTAGTAAAAATAATATTTTTGTTAGAGTAAATATAAAAATGTTAATACAATCATATGAGTACTAAGCTTCAATAAATAAATATTCATTTTAAAATATATTATATATCTATGTCAATATCATTTAATTTTAATTGTACTAATATAAAATAAATAAATAATTTATTTTTATTTTTATTACCATGGCCCGTTTTGATTTTTAAAATACATAAAATGTTTATTTCAAAATTTACTATGATGTGGAAGCCTCAGTTAATAAATATTCATATTAGTAAAAATAATATTTTTGTTACAGCAAATATAAAAAATGTTAATAAAACCATATGAGTACCAAACTTCAATAAATAAATATTCATATTAAAATATATTATATATCTATGTCAATATCATTTAATTTTAATTATATACTATAGAAAATAAATAAATAATTTATTTTAATTTTTATCAACAAAAAGTATTGTAACTAAAAAAATATATTATATTTATTTATGTTCTTACTCGAATTTAATTATATATGTAATAGCTACTCGCTCTTCAATTATTCAATATATTTTAAAATTGTATAATATGTAAATTAACACAAATAAATAATAATATCTATAAATAATTTGTATACATAATTAATATACATTCCGCGCAAGCACGGATCTCAAATGTTATTTAATCATATCATTTCAAAAATATGATTCTTAATATCGAAGTGAGAGAGTGAATTATAACATTTAGATAATATCATTGAAGTTCAATGTAAATTAAATAGGTTTAAAAATATCAACAAACATGACCCTATAATCAACTTTATATTGACGGTCCATGATTATAAGTTTGAAAGACTTATGACATGGTTGGACGATCAAAGTTAATATTCAATAATTATTAATATATAAATTTCACTCCGCGCATGCGCGCGGGTAATCACCTAGTCTTATAGTAAGTCTTAGCAGTACGGTTTACAACTAGACTTGAGCTGCAAAATTATTCTTTAGCGAAAGCAAGCGGTCAAAAGACACAAAAATAACTTTATTTTATTTTTAATAAATCTGCAACAAACCGTGCATCAAAATAAAACCCATTTGTTTAAGAATTACGTATGATTCGGTACAAAATCCAAAACATTGACACATGAAACCAATAATTGTGATGATTATTCGCAAGCATTATACCATATATTTATATAAACACTTAACAATAGAGAGACTTAACCTATATTTTTATATACACAAAAGACATTTTAATATGAAAACTTGAACTTATTCAACATTGAAACTGCACATGTCTGACACAAAATAAGTATGTCAAACATTTAGCTCATAATAATACCAGCTATAGGGCCATAAATGTTTATTAGTAAGAGAGTGGTACTTTTATGTATTTAGGTAATTTTAAAATTTATATAAACTCTTTAAATTATAACAATTTAATAATTTTGAAACCAACAAGTAAATTTAAAATTTTAGAATTCATACTTATTCTTCTGGTTTATATTTTTATTTTAAAATATTTTTTCAAATTACACTGAAATCTTCTGTAAAACAAAATGAATTAATAATAATTAATTATCTTAGTAAATTTCAATAAATGTGATATAATACGAAAGATAGAAAGTGACAATTTTATAAAGTAGGCTTAGGCTAGATGAATTTTAGGAAATATTACCAGTCAAACCTAAAATTTATTAATTATGAAAACAAGAAAAGAAATCATGAAAGCCTGTTTTTCGAGGATTTTATAAATGATAAAAGAAAGAATAAGAAAACCCCAAAATGAAAGTTGTCACTGTCAGCCGATTGCTTTAATTGGAATAATTACGTGTTAGTTAAACCATATAGTATTTTTATTTTTAATTGTAGTCAAATCGATTTTAAAGTGACTAACCAGCCTTTCACTTTCACAAAAAGAAAAATAAATACACTCTGCAAAAGTTATAATGCTTGGATACTTTGGCTATGGCGGTGTTCATGTTTAATGATCAAAAAGCTCTTATTTTTATGCAAGCGTGGGTCTAAATCTCTTTCCCTTTCTTCTTCTTCTTCTAAAAAGCCACTCCTTTGCTATCTCTTTCTCTCTCTCTCTCTCTGCAGCTGAAGAACAGAGAAAAGTGTTTTTGTTATCTGACCCAAGGACCCATTTCTGTAAAGCTTGACTTCTGGTTAGAAATTGAGAAAAAGTTTGAAGCTTTGTACAGATTCTGAAAATGGGTATCTTTCTCCTGACTCTTTTAACTTCATTACCTCCTTAAATCTGGTCTAGGGTTTGTCAAAGCTGTGTGTTTTTGGGGTGTTTGTAGGAAAAAGCATGGTCCTTTCTGTTCCGTTGACTGGTCTCTTCTGAGATTCCTTAACTTCGGTCCTGTCTTTTAGTTTCTCACTACTTGTCTTTAAGGTGTATGTGTGTTGTGTACTACTTTTGCTTCTATTGATTGGCCTTTCTCTTGTTCTTACAAGGTGGACTGTACATTCTCTGCATCTCTAAAGACGAAAGTGGATGTGTTTGTGTGGAAAGTGTTACTGCTTTGTAGTGGTTTTGATCATCTGTTAGTTTCGAGTAGTGCTGTTCATCAAGTTTAGAAGAGATGGATACAAGTGAGAAAGAAGAGTTTTCAGGAGAGAAGAGGAATACTAGTTATGATTCAGCTAATAATCAGCCTGCAGATTGGCAAATCTCTGGTTCTAATCCGGTTGGTTCATATCCTACGGAGAATCTGATCTTGGCGTCTTGTTCCCCATCTCAGATGGTGGATTCATTTGGGCAAACTCTTTGGTATGATCCCACAAATGTTCAAGCTGTGGGTTATGGAGGTTTCAATGGTGGTGGTAACGCCTCTTCTTCCTCTTCTTGCTTTAGGGGTAATATAGATAGGTCTCTTGAAATGGGTTGGAGTCTGCCTAACTTGTTGCCTCCTAAAGGCAATGGTCTTTTCTTGCCAAATGCGAGTAGCTTCCTGCCTCCGAGCATGGCTCAGTTCCCGGCTGATTCAGGGTTCATAGAGCGTGCAGCGAGGTTTTCACTCTTTAGTGATATGGTGAACCAACCACTTGTGAATCCGGAGTCTATTGGTTTGTTTCTTCAAGGGCAGTGTCCAAGTAGTGAAGTAAATGTTGGTGTAGCTCACAATGATGTATCTACAGCAATGAAAGACGCGAATGTTGGATCTAATGAACAAGCTAGTAAACCGAATGTATCTGAGGATACTCAGTCTAGTGGTGGTAATGGTCAGAAAGGTGGGGAAACTTCTTCCAAAGGTTTTGACTCTAAGAAGAGGAAAAGAAATAGACAGGTGAAGATTTGAAGTTATACACTTTGGTTCTCTCTGGCCTTTTAGTTAACATTTTGCTAATGTTTCTGTTTTGTAGAGTTCTGAAGCAGATCAGTCACAGAAACCTGAGGAAGAAGCAGAGATCAATGGTGATAAGAAGCGGAATGATGAGCAAAGTCCAAACTCGCCTGGCAACAAAACAAACAGTGGGAAACAACAGGGCAAACAAACGTCTGATCCAAAAGATGGATACATTCATGTCCGAGCGCGTAGAGGCCAGGCTACTAATAGTCACAGTCTTGCAGAAAGAGTACAGTTTCTTAAACCATCTTGGAAGTTGAATAGAAGCAGTCTTTTCTGGTGTTATTAGTTATGATCTAAGTACTTGTTTGTGATGATAGGTGAGGAGAGAAAAAATCAGTGAAAGGATGAAGTTTCTTCAAGATCTTGTACCTGGTTGCAACAAGGTATGAAGTCTTTTTAGATATGCAACAAAGCTAATACAGAAAGATGAATGTGTGTTTTGACTTATGAGTTTACAGGTGACTGGAAAGGCAGTTATGCTTGATGAAATCATAAACTATGTGCAGTCTCTACAACGCCAAGTTGAGGTACTACAAGTTCTCTTTATCCTCAACTTTGTATGTCCTCTTATGTGTGTTTCTTGTTGTAATTCATCTGCTTCTCTTTTGGTTTAAAACAGTTCTTATCGATGAAACTTGCAACTGTGAACCCACAAATGGACTTTAACCTCGAAGCTCTTCTTGCAAAAGATGTAAGAGAGCTTCAACTACGAGGTGGTTCTTCATCTGCAACACCGTTTCCGCAAAACATGTCGATGGTTTATCCTCCTCTACCACATGGATTCATGCAACAGACCCTTTCAAGCATGGGAAGGACCATCAGCTCTCCATTATCTCCCATGAGTGGTGGATACAAGCGACAGGTATTGTAATAACCGGTCTGGAACCTGGAGAATGAACTGATCCAAGATCATAATCTGAATGTGTGTTTGGTGATTAATAGGAAACAAATGGATGGGAAGGTGATCTGCAAAATGTGATACACATTAACTATGGAGCTGGTGATGTCCCATCTGACCCTGAAGCAGCAGCAGCAGCTACAGGTGAAAAACTGAAACCTCTTTTACCTTTTCACCATAACGTAAATAGTAAAACTGTGTTTTTTTTTTTTTTGTTACAGCATCTCATCCATCTTCAAACATGAAGGTTGAGCCATGAGATTTTCTTCTTATTAGATAGAAATATTAAATTCTTGTAATCTTTTTTTTTTTTTTAAATCCACAATGTGTTGTTCTGTATTATAATATGATGTTACTATTAACGACTACGAAGCTACTACTTCTAGTAAGCATTTAAGAGTAAAAACACCAACGATTCAAAACAATTCTATATAAGTTATATATAATATAACCTTTTTAGTTTGCTATTTCTTTTGAGTATTTGTATTGTGTATTGCACAGTTTCTCAGCGGATGACGAGTCAAGTCAATATCTTGATCAGATATATGCTAAGCTCGAGGAACTGAACCAAAAGATCATACATGATGGTTATGAACCTGATACTAGTTTTGTTCAGCATGATGTTGAGGAAGCAGTTAAGATAAAGATGCTTAACTATCACAGTGAAAGACTTGCCATTGCTTTTGGATTAATATTGGGTACCCTCAGGCTTACCTATTAGAGTAGGGAAGAATCTTAAGAGTGTGTGTGGATTGCCACACTGCAACTAAACATATCTCCGGCGTCACGGGTAAACACATAGTTCAATTACAACATTGAAAAAGATGGAGAACATGGATGGTAATATACAGTAAGTTATATAAACATTAAATTTGCTCTTAAAAGCTAAAACCTGGAGATAGTTTTGTACAAAAAGAAGTCAATCGTATATAAAATTCATGCATCTTAAAAACCTGGAGAGCGTTGACCAAACAAAAAACAAGGCGACAGTATAGCAGTACCGGTCCTGAGGTACAATAAACCACAAGCAATTTTTAAAAAATTGGTCACTTATATAAATTTTGTAGACAAATTTTTTTTTAAAAAGGCTGATTTATGCAAAATAATTTTGAAGGCTCAAAACTGGTGCTTGTAATGATTCCCCTCGGGGCCACCACTGCGTATAGAGAACTTTGATGTTTCCATCGTGTCAGGGCTCTTTTAAAAACTTGTGCATTAGTTTTTATTACATAGCGTAAATTGTAAACAAATACTTTATCATGCATGAAAAAAAAAAGTATGTCTCAAGTCGAGGGTTAATAAAGAGTTGCCCCAGATTCTGCAATATGAGATGAATTTTTTGGATCAGTCTTCATTGTCATCTCTGCATGGCATGTGTTGCACCTGAAGTAGAATCTCAAGATTTGAGCCCCAAGATACGTCTGCACATCGAAACAAAACCAGAAACTATTTGATTAGTAAAAAAGAATAAAAATCAAAAGTAAAGAAAGCAACAAGAAAATCAGATGACATTCCTAACCATACGCATAAACATTATAACACTAACTAATTAAGAGGTAATTAAGAAAGTAATATCAAATCAAAAGTACCTCGCCGATGACGTCTTCTTTACGCGAATTGAACTTGGTTCCTTTGGGGATAGAGTTTCCGCATCTATTGCATCTGACACTCATGGGAAGCATCATATGAACGTTTTGATCTCCCATGTTGTCTCTTTCTTTTTCTCTTTTTAGTTTCTTCTTCTAAACAAAATCGCAGGCAAAAATAAAAAGAGAGAGAGAGAGGAAAATTAATCTGGTTCTGATTTTATGCTTTCGTTTCTTTGAAGGCTTTTATCTTCTCCATACTTATAGAACTCTCTTAGGTCGTATCTGTCACAAAAAAGGAAACTACATAATGCAAAGAATTTAGGAAAAAGGATATTATTATATAAGGAAAAGGAAATTATTATTCCTTAACAAAGGAAAAGGAAAAAACAACTTGAAAAAATAATAGGAAAGTGCCTTAATTCCAAGCTAGTGCTTTGCATTATACAAAAATATATTTTCAACGGATTTAAATTAGTATGTTCAATTTTCTTATTGATGATTTTTGTAAAATTGAAAACATGTATATGTAATACAATAATAAGTATTTGATAATAATAATATTTTTTTTGCTAGAAAAAAATATAATAATACATATTTTAATAACAATATACAATATTATAGCTAATTTAAATAAAACATCTATTATTTCATATACTTTATAAAACTTAATCAGTTTAGATTTTAATATATCTTACTATGTCTAATTATTTTAATAAATATTCTTGATTATTTTATTTTGCTTATTTGTTGTTTACCAGTATTTTTTTTTTTAAATATATAAAAACAATAGTATACATGTATAACACAAAATTATATATTTGATTATAATAAAACAGAAATACTCACTTATCAATTTTATAACATTTGACTTTGAATAAAATAGATAAAAATACTCATTTCATTTTGACCCTAAACCCAGCTCCGAAAACCCTCCTTTTGAGTCTCTACACAGAGACAAAGAGACGAAGAACGATACCTTCTCTTCTTCTCTGAATGTTGAGAAAAACTCTAACTTTACTCCCACGAAGACGACCCTTCTCTTCATCTTCTTCCATTGCGCCTAAACCCCTAAGCCAACTCCAAGTTTCCTCCTTTGAATCATCTCTCCACAACTCCCTAACAACCCACGACACCGACGAAGCATGGAAGCTCTTCCGCTCCTTCGCCGCCACGTATTCTCTCCCAGACAAGCCTCTCCTCAACTCCCTCATCACCCACTTATCCAGAGAAACCACCTCGCCGCACAAACTCAAACGCGCCTTCGTCTCCGCCGCTTACGTCATCGAGAAAGATCCAACCTTTCTCGAATCCAACACTCTCCTCACCCTTCTCCGATCCATGAAACTCGCCAAAGCTGCATCCCCTGCTTTGGCTTTGGTGAAGTGTATGTTTAAAAACAGGTTCTTTGTTCCGTTTGATCTCTGGGGAGGTCTTGTTATCGATACCTGCCGTGAAAGTGGAAACTTGGCTTCGTTTGTTAAAGTGTTTAAGGAAAGTTGTAGACTTGCAATCGATGAGAGGCTTGATTACATGAAACCTGGTTTGGATGCTTGTAACGCTGCTCTTGAAGCGTGTTGTAGGAAGATGGAGTCTTTAACCGATGCTGAGAGTGTGACTGAGTTGATGGCTGTGATGGGTGTGAAGCCTGACGAGTGTAGCTTTGGGTTTCTTGGGTACTTGTATGCAAGAAAAGGGCTTAAGGAGAAGGTAAGTGAGCTTGAGAGTTTGATAGATGGTAGTAAGAGAGTTCTGTATTCGAATTTGATCAGTGGATATGTTAAGAGTGGTGATTTAGATAGTGTTTCTGATGTTATTCTTAGAGGAGAGTGTAGTTTTGGTGAGGAAACGTATTGTGAATTGGTGAAAGGGTTTATAGAGAGTAAAAGGGTGAAGAGTTTAGCAACACTGATTATTGAAGCTCACAAGTTGGAGCCTCTGTGTATTGAGTCTGACAAGTCAGTTGGGTTTGGTATTGTAAACGCTTGTATTGATCTTGGATTCTCAGGTAAGAGTCTACTCGATGAGATGGATGCTCAGGGAGGATCTGGTGGGGTTGGTGTGTATGTACCTATCTTGAAAGCCTATTGCAAAGAGAACAAAACATCTGAAGCTACTCAGCTGGTTAAAGAGATCACCAGCTCTGGAGTTCAGCTAGATGCTGAGACTTATAAAGCTTTGATCGAAGCTTCCATGACCAAACAGGACTTCCAATCTGCTCTAACATTGTTTAGGGATATGAGAGAGACAAGAGAAACTGATTTGAAAGGAAGCTACTTAACAATCATGACAGGTCTTCTTGAGAATCAGAGACCTGAGTTAATGGCATCATTTGTGGAAGATCCTCGTGGGGAAGTGAAGTCACATGACTGGAACTCGATTATCCACGCCTTCTGTAAATCCAGACGCTTAGAAGATGCAAAGAGGACGTTTAGAAGGATGGTGTTCCTTCAGTATGAACCGAACCACCAGACATACTTGTCACTGATCAATGGTTATGTGATCTGCGGAAGGCACTTTGAAGTTGTGGTGTTGTGGAAAGAGTTCAAAGAGGGGAAGGTGAAACTGGACCATGCTCTTGCGGATGCGTTCTTGAATGCGTTGGTTAGAGGAGGGTTCTTTGGCACGGCGATGCAAGTGGTGGAGAAGTGTAGGGAGATGAAGATATTTGTGGATAAGTGGAGGTACAAGGCAGTGTTTATGGAGACTCTGAAGAACCTGAGATTGCCAAAGTTGAAGAAGAGGAAGGTGAAGAAGATTGAGTTTCTTGATGCCTTTAGGAACTGGGTTGGCATTAGCACATGAATAATGATTTCAAAGTTAAGAACTTAAACATATGTCTAGCCTGATTAAACAAACCAGACACACATACCACTAAACTAGTAGTCTAGTACTTTTTTTTTTGTTTCAAATGACATATTATCAGATTCTATAGCATGTGATGTAGCACCTAAAGCACCCACTTTCTGCTCAATGGCTTCCCCGACCTTAGTTGCAGCATTCACTACTTTAACAGCTTGTACAACAAAGATAAGTAGATTATGTTGTAGGAATGTTAACAACAAATCAGAGTGGCGCAGCGGAAGCGTGGTGGGCCCATAACCCACAGGTCCCAGGATCGAAACCTGGCTCTGATATATTTTATTTTCTGTTTGTTTGCTTTTTTGGATTTTTCTACTTGAAAAGCTGATTATCATTAAGCCCAATATTAATTTTGTAGATATACAGTCCAGCTCTCAGGTATTTCTACTTCAACGATTAAACAGACCTGGCCTGCTACGGAAACAACATAAGCGGTCCCTTAGGGGCCCAAAGGTCTATCCATTTTAATCTATTCACTGTTTAAAAAAAAAAGAAATCACACAAGTGAAGCCCAGTCTTGAATGGGGCCTTTCAACGGAGATGGACCGTTGTTGTATCACCTTCTGCATCATTCATGTAACATATCAAATACAAATGTTATATATCCAAGACAAGAGAAACCTTCAAAGTTGTAGGTTTTTTTTACTACGACAAACAAACAAACAAACAAACAAAAAGTCTGGTCTTTTATAATAAGCGAATCAAATGAATAAAATGTGTCTTCTTTTGCATATTCGCTAAAGCAAAAGCTATACACTGATAAAAGAGACATGATCATATACCATCGTTGACTTCTCCTCATGTGGGTTGTACAAAACTATAATATATATTTCTAATTTGCTGCATTTGTCTCTTTCTTTTTCTCTTCTTCAACATCCTGTAAACACATGAAAGCAGATTTTAATCCAACATGTTCCCTAATTGTATCATTTTTAAAAAGAGGAATGTAAGAGAAATGCTTACGGAGTTGCCAATCTTGTCAAAGTCATCATCATCTAAGCTTCCATCACCATCACCATCACCCTCATCTGCAAGGTTACACGATACACAAACACAATCAATATTTAAGACAAAATTAAAGCTTGGGAAGCAACAAGTTCAATGTCTCACCAGGAGCTTCGTCACTGTCTTCTAGATCTCCCAAGAGGAATGTATCGAGATCTTGCTCAGAGGACGCAGTAGATGTTCTACTCTTTGTCACGCTCTTTTCAGCTGTTTCTGTCCCTCCAGCTGCTGGAGTCTTCTTAGCTTCTTCATCTTTACTCTCCGCTTTGTTCCTAAGCTCCTCCATGTACTTCCTCTCATATCTAAACCAAAAACAAATCCTTTACGCTCAATACATGTCTAAAGCTGCTCAGTCTTGTGAATATACAGGCCATAAGCTATCTTTACCAGATTCTCAATCTCAGCCTTTACTAACCTACTACAATTACCTACTCTTTCAAAAAACGAATCTCAGTATGAATCTTTACTCTTTGCTCAACTAAAGTGCCTACACTATTTAAAACGTAGACATTTACAAGAGATGGGGGCAGAGCCATAAGGTGTGCAACATAAGTGCTCACATGTCTTAAGCTGCTCAAAAGCTAACTTTACTACCTCCTATGCGCTTTACTCTTTATTATTCTACTAAAGTTGACTACTCTTTTTAAAACGATTCTCATAATCTAAATCTTCACTCTTTACTAACATGCCTACATTTTTTAAAAAAACGTGGACTTTGACAAGAGATGGGTGGAGAGAGACTTACGGTGCAACATGAGTGCTCACTAAAGTGAAGTATATCCTCCAGAATCTCCTTTCTTTCATGACTCTTGGGCATAATTCATATCTCAACTTCGAAATTTGCTGCAAACATAACACAAAATGCAAACATTAAACACCAAGTTAAACCATTTGGAGATGAGTAGTAGTATATACCTTGACAGAGCCAAGAACAAGAGTGGCATGTCTCTCCTGCCACTCCGAGAGATCCTTCCTTACATTCGACTCAGTTGTTTCCAAATCAGAAACTTCCGACGATTCATCTATCCACATTCACCATAACACATTCATCAAACACATTCACATTAAAACACATTCACCATAACACATTCATTATAACAAATTCACCATAACATATTCATCATAACACATTCATTATAACACATTCACCATAACACATTCATTATAACACATTCGCCATAACACATTCACATTAAAACACATTCACCATAACACATTCACATTAAACACATCCACCATAACAGATTCACTAACACATTCATCATAACACAAATTCATCATAACACATTCACCATAACACATTCATTCATCATAACACATTCATTCATCATAACACATTCACCATAACACATTCATCAAATCCACCAGCAACAAAACCAACCATACCTTGTACCGGAAACGCCTTGAACGTATCAGAAGTCAATCCTTTCACAAACTCTCTCAAATCATCCGTGATCCCAAACCCCAACAGCTCCGCTTCCGTCACCACAGATCCAGATCCCGATCCAGCCCCAAACGCCGCGAGCTGAGGAGGAATAATATCAGCAATCGACTTCATATTCTGGATCTGATCCGCTTGCTTCATCGCCACCACTTTGAGCTGATCCGCCTTCGTGGACACCTCGGCCGCGAACTCCTTCGACTTCTTCGCCGTCTCGGCGACGAAATCGGAGACGTTGAGCTGATCGGCTTTCTTGGAGGCTTCGATGGCGAACTCTTTGGATTTTTTGGCGGTCTCGGAGACGAGGTTGGCGATGGTGGTGGAGGATGATTGTAAGGTTATGGTTTGAGACTTCTTCGCTGCTTCCTCCGCGAATGATTTCGCTCTCTTCCATAGATCTTCCATTTTTCTCGGTGTGGATTGTTTCTTTTTTTTTTTGGCTCCGATCTGTTGTTTTTGTGTCAGTGATGATGTTTAAGGGAACGTTCCGTCAAATACGGCGAGAAAGACTCTGGTTCGTACAGAGGCTTTCGCTTTGGGAAGACTTATAAAAAGGTTTAGTTGACTTTGTTTTGACTGAATAATGCTCTCCCATTTGAATTTTCACACAAATATAAAAAGTTAAATGTACTAGTTTATGATTATTTTAAAAAATTTTAAAATTTAATTAAAAGGAATACCTTAAAATAAACTTTAATTTTTTTTCACCAAAATAGATTTAAAAAAATGACCAAAATAAATTTTATTAAATGGTATAAATATATATTTATATCATTTGGATTAACTAATTTAAACTTAAGATTTAGAGTTACGAGTGAGATTTAAAATTTATAAAAAAAATAAATACAAAAATTCTATTTTAGTTAGTTTTTTTCTTGAGGTCTATTTTGTGACACACTTTAAAAGATTTATTTGAGATTTGCCTAATTAAATTATAAAATTAATTAAAGTAAACTAATCTAAATTTTATTTTTACAACAACAAAATTTACTGTGTTAATGATAGATGTTAGAGATTATATTTGACTTAATTTGATCTAGACTAAAAACAACCCAAGATCAAGAGAACCCAAGTGAGGGAGTCTTGTTTTGCATTTAAACATAGTTCTATATACTTCTATTACTCCTTAAGATTTGAAAGAACTCAAAATGAAAATAAAAGAAGATGCAATGGTGCCTAACGAGCCATCAACATAAAGTTGGCTAGCTCCAGTGGAGAAACCTGGCCAAATCCTAAAGATGCATATGGTTGATAATATGATGAACGAGGTCGCTACAGAGGAATCCCAAACGTGATTGATGTCACCTGCTTGTGGGAGAGGCATTGATTACTCAAGTGAAGTTGTGCAAGTTTGGTATAACAACGTGGTAATGACTGATAATCCTACCATCGGGTTCTTGTCATGTACGTGTAGTCTACGTACTTAGGAGGAACATTTCTGAAGCGGAGTGGATTAGAGGCAAAGCCCAAGTGTAATTAAGCTCAAACCATTCAGAAATAGCATGGTTAGATGTTTCATCCTCCGCATTGCATGGAAATAAAATTATCACATAATGTGGCGATGCTACCACTTAGTATTTGTCACATAATGTGGCGCATTTTGGACGAGGCGTGGAGTTTGGATGCTTGTTTTTGGTTCTGTGACTGTATGTTCTTAATGTTCTTTGCCACCCAGTTCAATATATTGTATGGATCTAGTGGAACTGCCATCTACCAACTTTGAATTTTCATTTGATGATCAGATTTCTAATTTAGGGGATGGTCATGTGGAACAGTGGTGTGAAATATGCTACAAATACAGAAATATATCCCAACTGTTTAATCATTCATAACAAACAAAAGTTTGATACACTTCATTTATATACTTCATGTTTCATCTTGACACAAAGTCTGTCTATATCCCAACTGTTTAACCATTCATACTTCATGTCTCATATTGCAAGTCTATTAAATGACAATATGTGGTACTTGTGTATATATGAACACATTAAAACATAGTAAAATACTAATTCAAGCTCGTTAATATTATGATGCATCACGATGAATAAACCATACAACATTTCGTTCAGCTGATTTATCACAAGTGGGTAGAGCAGGTTAATGTGCTGACTCGGGACATCATAGGTATTTAAGTCGAAGCCAACCGTAAAAATTATACAAAACTCTAGAGTTCACTAAAAATGTTAATATTATTGCTCATGTTTTGAATGCTTGAACGACTAGTCCAGTTTTACTTCTTCTTTTTTAAACGTTTGGTTTAGGCATAGCAACACAATACAAAGAAAAAAAAACGTACATGTATTAGTTGTTGTGGTTAACAAAAACAACAAAATGATTGATTGGTAAATCCCTAACCAGAAACAAAAAGAATTAACATTACATAAAACAGTATCATTGTACCAAATATCTTGTCGGTTCTACTTTTTTTGATAACTCTGGTATATGGGCAGTCACATTCCCAACTATCCCCCGAAAGGGGTTCAGCGCCCCCAATGGAAGAGATGTTAAATCCGTTGTGGCCAAGGCTCGAACCCAGGTGGCGGGCAGTATAGTTGTACCTCCTTTACCTTGGTTCTAGTTATTTTGTAATCGTTTACTAGTTTCTAATCCCGTAAGAATACTCTAACGAGTACAATCACCGAGCAAACCCAAAAATAGTTATGGTTTTGAGTGAAAAGACCATAAAAAGAATCAAGTGTTCGCGTACATGGAAATAAAAGAAAAGATAGATGGTGAGAGTGAAAGGTACGAAAGAGTATATGGTTAAGGTGTGGTCTAATCTTTCTATGCAGCCAGAGACCACTCTCTCTGTCCCCATGGGACCACCTTCTCCGCGCAAACTATATACGACTCTTTCGTATATTGGTAAAGTCGTGTTAATTCGTGTAAACGTAAGCTTACATAATTAGCCTACATGGATAATATAGTATTTGATGAATTTGAAATCGAGTTGATATAGAGATGGATACAGTGGGTGATAGGTGGACCATTCTTGAATCTTGATAGGTTTTGGTGGATGTCAGATTGTGAAGTGAGCCAACTTGCCCACTCCTTTGGAGATTTATCCAAATCTTTTCTGATTGCTACATTTTTGGTATGTATTACTTCAATTTTAGCACTCATTACCTTTGTCGTTCCAATCTATACGTTTTCATGCCATTTTTGTCTGAAAATTTATTTATATGTTACCAAATTTGACAGATGATCTATTTTGGTTTTTTTAAAAGTAAAACTAATTTTGCTATGAAATGCGTTCAAATATTAATATAATTTTGAAAATGTATATGTGATGTTTACTTGTTTGTTGTGGGGGATATCTTTATATATGTACCCTTCTGAAATTATAGTTACATTTTCATCTAAATGATTCAATCAAAAGTGGCTCTAGACATTTACTATCAACATATAGTATTATATATTCGGCTCATTTGTTATTGATATTTGGAAAAACAATTCTTAGATAGGATTTGAACTTGAGACATTTCTAAGTGAGATACACACATACTAGTTGAATTGCTAACCTTTTTTTATGAAAATACTTCTCTAAAATCATTAAAACATTTGGCGGTTCTAAGCACATAAGCACATGTTTGACCAGTTTCTATGCAAGAACCTATCTGGGTTCAACCAACAAGTTAAGCCGTGAAAAAAGCCCACATAAAGATGTGTTGTTTTCATGAACTGTTTGGTATCATTAGGCTGGTTGCTTACATTTTGAGAAAAATCAAGTACATCATGAGGTTAACTCTTTAAGTAAATAAAGGTCAACATTTAGCATAGATAATGATCTCACGTAGTGATCACGTTTATGCATTAAAGCTACGTACATGTCAAAGGTGATGAGAAAGGAACATTTCAGAGTTTAATAATACATAATCTTTTAGTTTTATTATACAACGCACTTTGATTACAGGAAACCTTTTTAATACAGACAAATATTATTTTACTAACGAGACAAAAAAGTTTAACAGGGAAGAAAGTGTGTGCACGTTAGCAAAAGTCAGAACCTCAACCTTTTACAGCTTCGTCTGACGTGGACCTTTGGTCTCGTATCGACGTCCCTTCGTTTTCTCCAAGAGACTTCTCTCTCTCTACCCTTTATTTTAGGATTATTATTATTAATTTAACAAAAAAAATATTTCTCGTTAAATCATTTTCTTTCCTTTTTTCTCTCTTTTCTTTTTCAGCAGTCGTGTATTATCCTGCAATTATGAAACTTTTTTTAGAAAATATACGTACAAACACACGAGTTTTTAAATAGTGACTTATGGAAGAAAAACAGTTAAAAAGTGTCTGAAGTGTTTTTTAATTAAATGAAAGACACGTGACACGTGCGTGACTGCCATTCTGTCTCCACATGACAATCTGACTCACGGGTCTGCCTCACGTCGCGTGCAACTTCGCTTTTATTATTCCGTTAATTCCGACTTTTCTAAAATAAAACATAAACTAATTCTTAAAAATAATAACCCAAAAGACTCAAAAAATATCAACTACTATATGCCATTAATCAATTTCTGGAAGCTCATAATTACATTTCTTAAGTTATTTTTGAGTTTGATCTTCATTTAATAAACTCTAGTTAGTTGATTTTGCGGTGTAATTTTTGTAGAAATATGGTTTGTTGTCTAACTAAAATCACAAATTTAGTGTAAAATTTAATTATGTTTATTAGGGATATAAGCTGTATTTAACTTAGTTTCTTACAAGAAAATACATAAATAAATAGAAAGTGATAACATAGAGAGAAAATGAGGAAAATGAGATAGACGGTTATTTGTTGAATCTTCTATGATTGATTTTTAATTAAAATTTTATATATTGATAGTCATGTTCTTAACTCAAACAGACACCAAAGTTTTCGTGTTTAAAACAATTGACAGTTTAAAAAAAAATCATTAGATTCTTAACTACTGCAAATTGAGAAAGCTTAATCTAGTAAGTACCTATGTGTATTAGTAAAATAAGCTATTTGATGTAGTTTAGGTGAAGGAAAAGAGGGCGGTGGTGTGTCTCTATGTAGTTGACCGTTGACTCCGATTATTTAACATGGCTTAAGCAGATTATTGGCTAACGGAAGACAGTTATTTAGTAGTTAATCACAGGCTAAAATTAATAAAATTAATTATTAATTAGTGTATTTGAGTTTAAACTAACTGATACGGAAACAAGAATCCGGTGGATTCCATAGGCTTAAAAGGCTATGATCTGATATGACCTAACCTTAGGGTTGGGGACCATACTAGATAATTACTCATATATGCCGGTTTTGGTTTTGATTAACTAATGTGTTATAACGAATATGATAACACTTCATGAAAACTGTTGTCGGACACTTTTGAATGGTATCATATTCACTACTAAAAAAATAAAGCGGTAATCGTTAAAATTATTCTTATACTAATGTCTTTCATTAAAATAGTTCTTATATGAAATAAAAACATGTGTAATTACATAACAAATCACTAAGACTATATCTTAAATAAAATGTAAAAACTTGGACAGTGTGGTTGAATGATAAATAGGGGATTAAGACGATAACACGTTTAAAGTTTGATCTATTTACTGTACAAAATTAAGTTATTATGTTTTTAGACACCTACATAAATATGGACTCATACTTTCAGATTTATTTACATATCCAAAAAGAAGATCTATATATGGATTGTCTATTCCTTTAGAGATTAGTCTCGACTTTTTTATACGTACAAAATACCTTCATGTTAATCAAAAAAATATAAAAAACCCAATTAAAGTGTAAAAGTTAATTTAAAAATTCAACTCAATATACATAAAACAAAGACCTAAAACACTCTAATTTGTTAATATGAAAAGTTACTTCGATTTTTCTTCGTTTTGTTAAAAGAAAAACAAACTTGATATTCTAATTATTTTTCTTTACAAATATTGTATAATTTGCTACATCAAGTGAATGTCGAAGAAATATATAAAAGTTAATATCAGTAAATTTATCATTATAAAACATGATTCACCTCAGATAATGAATAAGATGATCAAACAATTAGAAGTTATGAAAGAAACTTTACATTTCAGTAAATATTAATATTACCAGCAAAAGATCGAAGCAGTGTATAAATATTTCATAGTATTTGCATTATTTGACTACTGCGGTCTTAAGGGATGCACTTCCATGAAATCGCTTGAAATTATGCTGCATAGGTCGGCCACAATATTTTTTGCTCCTTAATTCCATGCTCTAAATCCCTTTTTGCTGCCCTTATAGAAAACAAAACGATAACAATCATTATCATTATAGCTAATCAGTTTCGCGACAAACTCACACAATATATGTAGCCAGTCAGCAATGGTTTTAAATGTATTTAATAAAAATAGCAACGACAACTGAAAAGCTAATTTTTTTCACAACTAATATTACAAATATTTACAGTTAAATATAATACTTTTTACAAATATTAATTATGAATTATATGTTGTGTTTTTTCCTAGCGTTATAGTAATATTGGGAGACTGCATATTTTAGAGATAAGTATTTCACATTCAGAAATTTAATAAAAATATATAAATAATTAGAGTCAATCAATTTATCATCAATTAGTTTTAAATTGAAATTTTTGGTCAACTCAAATTTGACATAGTATTAAAGCCATGTTTGATATGGTACGTTCCCTACTCTCATCAATTTGTTATGATATCAAAATTCAAATTCTAAAAACCCTAAAATCTTAATTAGTTGATTAATCCTTCTGATTAGATTAAAGTCATGTTTAACCTTTCGACTAGATAGAACTGTTATATTAGATTCGATTGACCGAGGATAAATGTCATAAAATTATGAGAGTTATGGTTAATAAAAATCATCACCATGAAAAAAGATATTAAAGATAACTATCTCATATCAAAAAATCAATGAAATATTAAATAATATATAAAGTCAATTTATTTATCGTTAATTAATTTTAAGCTAAAAGCTTATAATTAACTCGAATTTGACAACAAACCTCCACCATTAAAACTAATAATCTATATGGCGAGTTGCGAGTGGGTCAATGCTCGAGAAGTTAAGAAAATCCAAGTTGATGAGTAAGTAATTACTGGTCCAACTACGTGTGTAGCTATATAGAGCCCCGCGCTTGAATCTCGACAAGACAAAACCATGAATTTATAAGCAACATGGTCACCTTCACATCACTTCGATTCGGACAAACCTAGTTTATATACTGTATATCTTTATATACATTATAAGAATATCTGTTACAAAAATATAAAATATATCTATATAAATCTTTTCCTTTATAGCTAAACCATTGTCTGCGATCTCTGAAAGCAATCTTTTGGACGCAACGACCTCGAAACACACACAAAGTCACTACAGTATATTTATTAGTTACTACAATATTTCACTATTTCATCTCTCCGTGAATTCATGGAAAATATTATTATATTTTTCTCCTTTGCAATAAAAGCCAATCATAGTAGATATAATTGTGCTAACCTGCCATGTTTTGTATTGAATTGTGACAATGCGGGCAAATATAGCTGTCATTTACACAGTAAAAGTAAATAAAGGATTCAATCAAATTCTGAACATATGAGAATTGTACTGTTCAAAATAATAGTAGTAGATAGTAGAACTAGTTTAGAAAAATCGGTTTGATCAAACATAAAATCGGTAGAAGATTCAAATGTTTCAGTCTTGAAATATTTAAGCTCTTAGTACTTTATTAGAAAAAATCATTTACTAGTTATGTACTGATGGTGCAAAAAGTGTTTTCATTCGAGTAATACAAGATATCTCATGGATTCAACGATTTCTAAGATCATATGTAATTTATTATTTGTTTCTATAATATAGTAATTCTATAATATATTTCTTAAAAATATCATTCCTTAAAATAAAGAGTAGAAAATTTTAGAATATTATTTTTCTTTAAACATAGAAGAAATAAATAAATTTATTTTCCAGAGATGTGTTGGAATATATTCACTTTATAATAATATTTAGAAATAATATAGAAATGCGTTCGAAATATAATAACACTAATCGATAATATATGAACTTTGAGATAAATGACGACTATGCTATATCATATAAAGTTTTTTTTTTTGTTTGGTGTAAAACATATAAAGTTATGCATTATTAACTTGGAAATGATCAAGACTAGTGGGAGAGTACACAGAACGTGGGATAAATAAAGGAGACAAAATGATCAGATGATAAGGTAGATGCGGCCGCAGCAGATCCCTTAGGCTTGGCTGATGCAGCACGACGCCTAACCATGTGACTTGCATCTAAAACCCCAAGTCCCTCCATTTAATTCAGTTGGCCGCTGCTTGTTTCCTTTTGGCTTTATTGTCTCTTAACCCATTCCTCTGGTCACTTTCTTAACTCTGGTTACTACTCACTACTTGCTTCTTTTTTTATTTTAAATAATGTCTCAAAACCCATTTAAAATGCATCTTAATATTATAATTTAACTCTACCGGTAAGTTTTGTTTTCTGGTATTGATAAGAGAAATCGGTTAGAATTTCACGTGTTTTATATTGTTGAAATGAACCAATCTTTATAGTTTGTTATATGCATATCAAGATCCGTAACTAATAGTGATAAGAGAAAGTTAAAATAGTTTTTTTTCCCATCATGAGAATAATTTGTCGTTCAACTTATTTTGCCAAGTAGTCACTGTAATATGTTTTTTCATTTCCAAATAATATAGTCAAATGTGTATGATATAATAGTATTTATTAGTTTTGTTACAAAAAATGGAACACAAATGATGTGTGTAAAACTCACACATAACTAAATTCTATAGTTTCGGTTGTTGAAGAACACGAAAAATGCTTGGGGATTTCAAATCTCCTGTATTTGTAATATGTTCTTTGTACCACTAATAGAGTAAGAATATATAATATAAGCTTTTATATAGATAATACATAATTTTAATGGGAATATTGGGAAAGAGATATGATGGTACGGTCAATAGTACATAACAAATGTACATTTTTTTGTAAAAACAAAGAGTACGTTCCTCTCTGTTACACTGTAATTTTCACGTTATGATATGCTTTTTATTCTCATCTACCTTCTCGCTCCACATTTACGTGTAGCAATAACATTGCTTGAATCTTGAATCTTGAATCTTGATTGTATTTAATTTCATTACATCCACAGAATCTTTAGACGAAACTGTAGATTGTACGTTGTATGTAACACCAGTACGTTTTTTTTAACTACACTCGCCTTAATTGCATTTTTAAATTAAACATCAACGTTTAATTCTGGTATATTATAACTCTCTTTAACAAGTCTGAAATATATAGGGGGTTTACTCGAATTTACACTTTATTATATTTTTGGTTTTTCTCACCCTCGTAATAATTTCTTTATTTCTTATTTAAGGAAAACAAACGTTAGACAATAACTGTATAAGTTGCAATATTCTTCCACATGGTAGCTCTTAAAAAACTCATTTGCAGTTATTTAATTTCCTGATTTGAAATGGAAATAAACTATATTTTATTTCTTTTGGTGCACAAACAGTGAAACAGTAAATATTCTTGAACGATTTATAGCACATTCTATAATGTTAAATATTCGATATAGAATAATATATGATTAAAGATGGAATATATAGATTGTCTTCCAATATTGAACATAGAATCATATCGTTACTTTGCATAAGAATCTCTATTATACGATGCAAATCTCTTTAACGAATCATTAGAATCATAGAATCGGCTTAAAACTCGAACGGTAAAATTTATTATTTTCACTTCTGCTCCGAGAACTTTGGGTGATGAGACCATGTCAGTAATTTATTTACCCTCGCGTGGTTAAAAATTAACATACGCGTATGTTAGCTTAAACAGTCTAACATACGCCGAGAGTTACAGTTCACCCATCTTTTCTTTCTCCTTCACCGTATAATAAGAACAGAGTAAGCAAATCACTTTTTCATTATATATAAAATTTTCTCTGTGAGTTGCTCGTTTATGGGAGAATCGTGTCAGATAAATTTCTCTTGATTATTGTAAGTATTAATAAAAATATATTTTAAAAAGTAGTTTGTAGAGAGTGAAAAAGATCTTGTGGTTGGGCTATGCCATTATATATATGTGCAGGTCTTTCTCCATCTTCTCCTCTTCGAAAACTTACTGAAACTACTTTAGCTTTTTCCTCGAGAATCATAACCTTAAAAGGAACGATAAATGGGTAAAGTCTCCTCCTTTTTCCTTCTTCTTGACTCTTTTCAGTTTCTTCTTTTGGGCTCTGTTTCTGGGTTTCTCTGTTATCTTCTCAGAAGTTAGATTTGATGGAAAACAGAGAAAGAAACTTTTTTGTTCATGGGTTTTGTTAAAGATAGAAGCTTCTCTGGTCTTGTGGTGTTGAAAGTTTTGATTTTTATGGATTTTTGTGAAGTTTACACTGGAGTAATGAATGATGTGTAACTGTTTTTGATTTGCAGATGTTAGCATGAGTTTTTCACAGGATATGGATGATGAGTATGAGAAGCTCATTAGAAGAATGAACCCACCAAGGTTTTACTTTTACAACTTGTTTCTCCTCTTTTTTGTTTTTTTAATAATAAATCTCTGATATGATTTTTGGATGAATCCTCTGTTTTGTTTGTTTATTTAGGGTTGTGATTGATAATGACTCTTCCAAGAATGCAACTGTGATAAGGGTACTTTCCTTTTTATCTTGTGGGTTAGTAGTATAGTCTATAGTTTTTGGTTTCCGTTACATATAATTCTTTGGTTCTTTCTCAGGTGGATAGTGCAAATGAATATGGGATTCTTCTTGAAGTTGTTCAAAATCCTCACTGATCTTAACCTCAACTATCACCAAGGCTTACATATCCTCTGATGGTGGTTGGTTCATGGATGGTATGCTTCTGGTCTCCTTTCTAAATTTCCTTTACTTTTGAACAAGCAATTGATTCTCATCTTCTCTCTGCACTTGGCAGTATTTAATGTCACTGACCAAGATGGGAACAAAGTCACTGACGAAGTTGTTCTAGACTATATCCAAAAAGTGAGTTTTTAAGTTATGGTTCTCTCTTCTTCTTATGTTAGCTATGTGTAAAATGAGTCTAATGAGTATATGTGTGGTTAATTTCTCAGTCTCTTGGGCCTGAAGCTTGTTTCTCCACTTCCATGAGAACTGTTGGTGTCATACCATCAACAGACAGCACAGTTATCGAGTTAACCGGTTGTGACAGACCAGGTTTGCTGTCTGAGCTGACAGCTGTCCTGACCCATCTCAAATGCAGTGTCCTAACGCAGAGGTTTGGACACACAACACCAGAGCAGCTGCTGTGATGCAGGTGACGGATGACTCAACCGGGTGTGCAATCTCTGATCCAGAGAGGTTGTCTCGGATCAAGAACCTTCTCCGGAACGTTCTCAAGGGAAGCAACACACCGAGGGAAGCCAAAACTGTTCTCTCTCACGGTGAGGTTCACACGGACAGGAGGCTTCATCAGATGATGTTTGAAGATAGAGACTATGAACACCGTGTGGTGGATGATGATTCATCAATCCAAGATGAGAGGCAGAGACCAGATGTTTGCGTTGATAACTGGCTTGATAAGGATTACTCTGTGGTCACAGTTAGATGTAAAGACAGACCAAAGCTTCTGTTTGATACTGTCTGCACTTTGACTGATATGCAGTATGTTGTTTTCCATGGAAGCGTTGATACTGAGGGCACAGAGGCATATCAAGAGTACTATGTGAGACATATAGATGGATCCCCTGTGAAGTCAGAAGCTGAGAAGCAAAGAGTCATACAATGTCTTGAAGCAGCTATCAACAGAAGAGTATCTGAGGTAATAACAAAAACATCATATATAGTTTGTGTAACTGTTACTGAAGATCCTTGTCTTCTTGTTATTATCATAGGGATTGAAGTTGGAACTGTGCACGACGGATAGAGTAGGCTTGTTATCAAATGTGACTCGCATATTCCGTGAGAACAGTCTAACGGTCACTAGAGCTGAAGTTAAAACCAAAGGAGGCAAAGCTCTGAACACATTCTATGTCAGCGATGCGTCTGGTTACTCAATTGATGCCAAGACCATAGATTCCATAAGACAAACCATAGGCCAAACTATCCTCAAAGTCAAGAACAACCCTGAAGAACAACAAAACCAAAGACAAAAACCGTCTTCACAAGAATCATCCCCAACCAGATTTCTCTTTGGAGGTCTCTTCAAATCCAAATCTTTCGTCAACTTTGGCTTGGTTCGGTCTTACTCTTGAAGGGAACATGTTAGCTTAGGCTGTGAGCTTAAGTCTCATCTAGGTTTTAACTGCTTTAAACTTGGAGAAGAATCTGTATATATCATCAGTTATAACCTTAATTCTTGGTCTAGGATCCAAACGTTGGGTAGGGCAAAAGACAAAAGGGTTTTTAGTATCACTAAAGTGTTAAGTGTTATTAACCTTTTCTTCTGTATATATCATCAACTTCTCAAAATTATCTCCACTGAATCTTCTTCAGATGTTGCAGCCTAAAATATATAGTTCCATGACCTTTTTAGATGGTAGTTTGAATCTCTTTGTCACTTTGAATATAGAAACAAAAGTTAATTTAAATTGTAAACAAGAAAACTACAGACAAGACAACGTACAGAAGAACTGTAAAACATCACAACTAACGCTCATCACTTGGTTATTATAAAGATCAATGATTCTAAGAGACATATATTTATTTTTATGCGGCATACTCATTTGTAGAGACCACAAAAGAGTTATGGGAAGTCTTGATGGATGCTTATCATACCATACAAACTACTTATTGAAAACTGGTTCTGAATTGGAAGTTTAACAAAAGGAACATGTGAGGGTGTGGACTGTGGAGATATTGCCACTGAAAACTTTATGGGGAGCGTGTTTACTGAAACTATGTCTATGTTTGTGTGTGTTGAATAGATTCGTGAGTCACATGGAGGAGGGACCAAACAAAATGAAGCCTCCCCACCACAAAGAAGACATCATTTTCTATATGTTAACACCGCCCATTATTTCACATTCATTGTTAAATTTCATGTTACATTTCTTATTCAATTTGATATACTAATACTTATTAATTATCATGTGACTCGTCTCTCTTCCTTGTTCTCAATCTCGATACATGGCTTTCTGTTCTGTGTAGGTGGAGGATACTTCATGGCAGAGGAAATCTTTTTAAGTTTCAGTGATTGTCTTCAGATTTTTTAATTACGAGTTTCCATATTACTATTGTTTATTTTCATTGCTGGACTGTACATGCATACTTTAGAATATGCCTACATGTTGTTTCACTCATGAAATTGTGAGTTTTTCTTTTTCTACTTTAGACTTATTAAATGATATGGATTTTGGGTAATTTCTGTCAGTGAATTTTTAAACTTAAAATCATAATGTAAATAAAATTTTATTGTATAAACATAATGTTTTGGTGTCTATATCGATTTCAATCATCTAATTACTTGTAGATGTTTTAATGCTTAAAATGCTCTATATTGTAAGAAATTTGAAAATTTAGTTTGTGCTTTGGTTAGAATTTTCTCAATTAACATATGGAAAATTTTCTGTTATCTATCTTTTAAGAGCTTCAAGTATTAATCATATTATTACCTGTACTTCTAATTAGATCTTCCCAAACAGTAGATGAATCAGTATCGTTTTTACTTTTTACATTTGTTCTAAACTTTTTTACAGCTTAATATGAAACATTTATATATTTAAAGTACGCTCTAATATTAAACATCTAAATTACGTGACAAATATAATAAAAACACGATGAGTTTTTTTTCTTTTTTTGAAAAAGTGCGTACAACACGATGAGTGTTCTCTAGAAAAACTAGCTAAATATACACAGCCTTACGCGCCTACGCGGCCACATGTTTACAACAACGACGATAACGCCTTCCTCATGCTAATATTAATCCTCATCTATAAGAACTAAACTTAACCTATACAAACAAAGAAAACACACTAAACATTACGTAATAGATGATATAATTAGATATGATACCTATCCAAACTATTGACCGTTGACCAGTTTTTATTGATTCTTCTTTATTTTTTTTGCCATTTGGAGTCAATACACCACACAACCACCACACTTTCACCAAATTTCTATTTTTTTTTACCTTTTCTATTTCTTTTGGAAAATCATTTTATTAGTTGTTATTGTTATCCATTCAACTTATTACTCTATTAAAATCCTTAAGCTAAGCAACCAATCTTCTCCCTCTTTAAAAAGATATTTTCAACCCTTTAAAAAACCAAAAACCAAGCACCAACATCAATACTCAAGAATCAAGAACCAAAAAACAAGAATCAAGAATCAAGAATCAAGAATCAAGAACCAAGAACCAAGAAACAAGAATCAAGATGGAGGAAGCAGGGCCTAAAGGAGATCCGTTTCCAGGTTTTGAGATGAGAGTTCACAACGACGACTGCGTTTTCCGGCGATCTTTAAGCTGCCGGCTGCAGAGACGAGCTCCATGTCCTCTCTCATTACCACCAAGACCTCCTCCTTCTAAGGAAGCTCCACCTTCTACGACCGGAGTCTCCACGTCTACGTTATGTCAGAACGGCACAGATCCGATCCCTCTATTGTCTCCACTCGTCCCTCCTTCAATGCTCCAACCTAATCCCACAACCACCACCACCACCTCTCGCTGACTCTTTCTCTTTCCACTCTCTTAGGTTTTTTTTTTTTTTCTTCCTGTAATGACAATGTTCTTCAAGTCATTGATCCTTTTTTTATAACGTGGATTTTATTTGAATTCTTCACCATCTAGATTCAAATAATGTCGTGATCATTGCCTCTATTCAGATTCACATTTTCACAAAGGTGATGAGGATTAATATATTTACACATACACTAATATGTTATAATATTTTTCTTATTGAGCATCAAGTATATATCCTTGTCCAACGACACAGAATATTTCCCAAAGTTTGTTTTTATCCATGGCTTTTACAAGCATGTGAATACCAACAAGAAGAACAAGATCTTTGTAAATGCCTAGCTTGTGTTGGTCGTACTAGACATAACAATGTCCTTATGGTAAGTCGATTAAGTCCATTGATTCACACATAATAAAATTCACCATTTCTTTACGCTTTGGTTATTAGACAAACATATATTGATCCCAAACTTCTAATGCAACACAAGGAGAATCTGCTTAAGGTTCCATGTCGAAATGTAAAGTTCAGTTTCCCCACGGCTTTCACACTCTTTGATCTTAGCATGAACTATATGCCTAATCCAGCGTTGTCCAGTATATATGAGGGCTTGTAAATGATTGGTGCTCTTGATTGTATCATTAGGTGGTTTAAGAAGTCGTTGTTGTTTTGGAAGTTTGCTTTAAACACCACTCCCTCTATTCATATTAGTTGCCGTTTTAGCTTTGTGCACATAGATTAAGAAAATAATTAATTTTGTATATTTTCTATGTAAAAACACAATTACCTATATATCTAACCATGTTTCAACTAATATAAAAATAAATGACAATAAAAAGTTAATAAATTTTGCATCAAAAGTAAAAACGATACTTATTTTGTAACAAAAAAATTTCTCTACAACGACACTTAATATAAAACGGAGGAAATACTTTTTAGTTTACAATTTGCGTCAATTTGTTAAAATATAATTTGAGTATGAACTAAAGTTTGTTATTAGTGTCCCACTAGTTTGTTTAAACTTAAGATTTGAACTCACGAAATACCAAATACACAACAACGAAAAACAACAACATAAATGAAATTAAGCAATGAAATAACTTCTTGTATAGAGACCCTAAGTTTATTGGAGACATGACCACATATCTGCATGAGTCTTATAAGTTATAACCTATGCTTTTAGCTTTCTTCATTAAAGTGGCCAACACCCATATTAATTCTCAAGTCATACAAGAAAATTTGAACCAAAATATTTGTATTTCGTATTAATAACTCTTATTTTTGATGTAACTTACTTACTACTTTCCGTTAATCTCATAGCTTGTGTGATAGATATCAGTGACATTTTGAAACTACTGGAATATTTCTAACATTTTTCTTGTCAAAAAGTATCCCCTTCACATTATTCTTTGGAACATTTCATATAACTTTTATTAATTTATTTGTTTTAAATCTCTTTTTTTGTTCGGATCCTCTATTGATTCTTACCTCTGTTGTAGGGTTGAAGTTAAACTTAAACCGCCACAAGCATATATCACATGCGTGTTTATACGAGTTTCACATAAACAGTTAATATTAATTACCGATAATGCATTTATTAATCAGAATTTATATTTATATATCAAATTTAAATATTATCTTGTAGGATTTGAGCACATAAAAAGTTGAATAATTGCGTCATATTGACTTGACGGCTCCAACGGCTATCTGAATGAAGTTCTCCATAACTAATGTCTTCTCCATGAGACTCTTTGAGGCATTGTCTGTGTTCTTGCTGACTTCATTCATCACAATAGTTGTTTTGTTAAAACAAGCCACGATAAAATGGCTGGCACTCTCTGGATCTTTATCCTCGATTTTTAGTTGTGCCCTTCTAACATACCCCACTATTGAGGTGTAGGCTTCACTGCACACCAGAAAGTGTTTCGAAAACGTTGGCTCACCTCCCAATCCGATAACGAAAACTGTTGTTTCTTTAGCATGGGTCAGTACAAGGTCGACTACCACTTTCACAAGTTCGACCTATATATTTTTTAAAAAAAAATCACAATTTTACTGAGATTTGTAGTTTTTTTTGTTCTGGAATAATAATTATGCTTCAAAAAATTTGCCATAATAATGATTAAAAATTTACAATTGCATAGCTTCATTTACAAAATAATACTCTTAATGATTTCCCATCCACTTTCTTTAACACGTTTTTTTTACTCACTCTATTTTAAAATAATGCATGTTAATAAAATTTTCACACATATTAAAAAAATTTATTAAAATTCAACTATAAATACATATTTTTTTTGTAATTATCTATTACTCATGTTCTAAAACCAATAAAAATTCAGTAAATACAATCAATTTTCTTGAAATTTACAAATAGTCATTATTAGTTGATAAACATGTATTGAAAATAATATATATATATATATATATATATCTCTTTTAATTTTTTTTTTTAAAAAACATGTATTATTTTGGAACGGAGGGAATATAACTTAAGAATTAGCAGAAGATGCATGCCAAATTTCATACCAGTCACATTTTAAAAATTAATGAATTTTTCTAAAACAAAAATTTAAACCCTCATAGATTGATCTCTTAACATGAATCTTAGATCCTAACATCCTTTCTATTTCCTCCCAGTGCAGAGAAAACTGAAATCTAAAACACAAGACTGCAGTTACCTATTTATGATTTGTTCATAGGATTTTCTTTTAGCTATTCCTTTAATCCGGTTGAAACAATTAGACCCATAACTTAGACAATAAAATTGGATAATCTGAATATAAATGTTTGGTGTAATATAAAATGAAAAACAAACAACATATAGAAAATAAATGATGGTTAGATAGTAATATACCTGGTTGGTTGCAGAGACCGCAGGGGGATACGCAGTCAGCGTTTGAAAGCAGAACTTTTTGTTACTGATATAAGTATTATTGCATATAGTATCAATGTATTTTGTTGATGCCATGGTTGACGAAAATCCTAATAACAATTGGAACCAAACGACCATCGAAAGAAGAACGAAACAACCAGAGAAAGACCTCATGACTTACTCGAGAGTTTATTTTCCTCAACCTCTATTGTTAGTATTTAAATTGTTATTCTACGTAAGTATCATTATATATATATATATATATATATATATATATATGTATTAAAACTACAGATAGATGGTAATAATCTAAATTAAAATCTCACTGGATACCACCATACTTATTGTTACTATTTACAAATATTTACTTATATTTTAATAAATTCAACAATTGACTTACGAAAGTCATTGTCTTAAACATCCCAATTAATGGTGTTAAAAACATCCTAATTGACTTACGAAAGCAAAAAAAATCATACTTTTGCTTTGGAATTTTCTTTTGAAAACTATTTTTCAGATTCTTTTTTCTGAATTTTTTTTAGAATATGATTCTTCTTTATTAAGTTTATAAGTATCTTCATGAATATGTAAGATATCTTCTTTAATTTGAGTTTAGAAGATTTTTCTAAATGTGTATGATCTACTCTATTAAAATAGAGTCCTAAATTTATCTACCATTGAAAGTTATTATTTAATTTTTGGATTATTTCAAATTTATTAGTGTATTACATAATTTATGACACCATTTAATTAAAAAAATATTTATAATTATCTTTATTACTCAACCATCCATCTACATTCATAATCTTTAATATCTTACCTAAATATAAAAATTTGAACAGAATATGGTAATCAGAATATGCTATATATTTTTATAAAAAAAACTAATCAAAATATAATTTTGATTTTTAAAAAATGAAAATCGAAATATTTTTAGTTATATATTTTTTTTAATATACAAAAATATACCTGCCTTTTTAAGGGCGGGTCAAAATCTAGTATATTACTAAATTTGAGTTTAGAAATATTTCCTGACTAAGTATAATATTTTTCTATAATTTAGGAATATATTGATAAATATGTATAACATATTCATAAAATTTAGAAAAACTTTCAAATAATGTAAATTTAGAAATACATTCTAAGATGTGTATTTAGGAAAATCTTCATGAAAATATAGATATGAATACCTTACTAAATTCGAATTGTATGTATATTTAATAAGATATTCTTAAATATGTATAACATATTCCTAAAGTTTTCAAAAGATCTTCATGAATTTGATATCTAAATTTTATAAGATATTATACATATTTAAAAGCACCTTCATATTTTTTAAGAGATACTCCCTCTATTTTAAAATAATACATGTTTTAGGTTTTTCACACTTTGTAATAAAACACATTAAAACTTAATTAATAATGCATAGTTTTTTGTAATTTTATATTTCCTATATTTCTAAGTCAATAAGACTTCAAGAAATGCAATTAATATTTTTGAAAATTACAATTTTTCATTATTAGTTGACAAAAAGTGCATTGAAAATATAAAAATACATTATTTGAAACAATTTTTTTCTAAAAATATGTATTTTTTGGTAACAGATGGAGTATTATTTATCAAGTATTTTTTTTCTAAATATGCATATAAGTCAATTTTAAAAGATGGTTTACACATTTAGCATAAATATTCATACAAGTTACATTCAAGAACTATATTTACACTTTTATGAAGGCGTTCCTGATTTTTTTCCCAAATTCATGAAAATAACATACACGTTCACAAAAATGCTCCTACATTTTCTAAGAAAATTTTTTTATGAAAATATCATGGAAAAAATTTGAACTTTTTTCAAAAAAAAATTATTGGAAAATTTGTTTTTGAAAAAAATATTTTCTGGAAAAAGTTACTAATTGCTTTGAAATTTTTTTATTTTATTTTATTTTATTTCATTATTTTATGATTTTTATGATTTGTCTACATTTATATATTTAGTTAATAAAAGTTAAAATTATAAATGTAGATATATTATATAATGTTTATTCAACCCTTTACTAAAAATTATTTGGGTGCTATTTTGGAAACACAAAAGTAAAAAGAGGCAATTTAGAATATCTGTCTTAGAATTTAATTTTGGTGAGAAAAATTAATTATGTGGTTCTGGTGAGAAAATTTGATTTTTCATTTTGGTAGAATTTTTTTTCTAAGACAAATATCCTAAATTGTTTCTATCAGTTGTAGGGTTGAAATTAAACTGCTACGTCAATTCTAAGGTTTGAAGTTAAACCGCTATTAGAATAAACTAAGTAAGCACATTTCACATGCGTGTTTATACGAGTTTCAATTTTTCTGTATTGACGAAAAAACTCAATTTTGTGATTATTGGAAAATTTGATTTTAAAGCTTTAGTAGAGATTCATGATTGTATAGTTTTAGTGGGAATATTCAATTTTGTTGTTTTGATAAAAAAACTCAATTTGTTGTTTTGGCAGAAAGTTTGATTTTGCAACTTTGATGAAAAATATAGATTTTATGGTTTTAGCAGAATTTTGTTTTTTGTGATTTTAGCGGTTAATTTAGCATTATGATTTGGACGAAAATTTAAGCAAACAAATAACACATGCAAGTTTATATGAGTTTCACATAAACATTTAACATAACCGATAATGCCAATATGCTGCTTTCATCATTCAGATTTGATAGTTATATTTATATTTATGTTTCAAATTTAAATATCATAGCTTTTGGGATTTGAGCACATAAAAAGGAGTTCAATACTTTGTGTTAATCTATTGAGTTGGTGGCTCCTACAGCTAGATTAATGAATTTATCCATAAGTATTGTCATCTCCATGAGCCTCTTTGAAGCATTGTCTGTGTTGTTGCCGACTTCATCCTTCACAATAGATGTTTCGTCATAACAAATCATGACATCATAGTTAGCAGTCATTGCATCTACATCGATTTCTCTTACCGCAACATTTAGATCATCTACTATGTTTCTATAGCATTCATTGCAAATCTTAAAATGTCTCTTAAACGTAGGCTCTTTTGCCAGTTTGGCAACAAAAGCTACCGTTTTTTTAGCCTGGGACTCTCCAAGGCCGACTACGATTTTCACAAGCTTGACCTATATTTGAGAAAAAAGAAAAAAAATCACAATTTCGCCTTAACAACTGAGAATATATCATTAAGAGATTTGTAATTTTGGAGGAATAAGAATTATGCTACAAAGATGTTGCCATTATAATGATTACAAATTTACAATTACTTAAATTTATTTACAACATAGAACTCTAAGTGCATGATTAACTACGGTCTCTTAGGGTGAAATTCTTAGTTTGCTAAGAGACGTTTCTTAGTTTTTAACTAAAAAAACCTAGGAACCGTATTTTAAATAAATGACATAAGAGACGTCTCTTAGCCGAAAAATATATTAAAAAAAGATCAAATTATAAGTTAAAAACTACATCCGAAGAGATCTGAATTAATGATGGTCTAACGATTTACAATACACTTTTTGTCCAGCACGTTTGTTAAGAAAAATTATTAACTTAATAAATAAGTAAATATGTCAGATTTCATACCATTCACATTTTTAAAATTAATGACTTTTCAAAATAAAATTTGAACTTTTATATATTAATCTCTTAATATGAAACTTAGACCTTAAATCTAAAACACAAGACTGCAGTTACCTATTGATGATTTATTCATAGGATTTTCTATTAGTTGTTCCTTCAATCCGGTTAAAACAATTACACCCATAACTTTGACAATAAAATTGGATAATCTGAATATAAATGTTTGGTGTAATATAAAATGAAAAACAAACAACATATAGAAAATAAATGATGGATAGATAGTAATATACCAGGTTGGTTGCAGAGACCGCAGGGGGATACGCAGTCAGCGTTTGAAAGCAGAACGTTTTGTTTTTGATATAACCATTATTGCATATGGTATCAATGTATTTTGTTGATGTCAGGGTTGAAGAAGATCCTAATAAAAATTGGAACCAAACGACCATCGAAACAAGAAAGAAACAACCAGAGAAAGACCTCATGACTTACTCGAGAATTTATTTTCCTCAACCTCTATTGTTAGTATTTAAATTGTTATTCTACGTAAGTATCTTTATATATACATAAAAATTGTGGATATATGGTAATAATCTAAATTAAAGGAACTTTGGTCATCTCACTGGATAGCACCCTAATTATTGTTACTCTTTTTCTTAGTCATAAAAGTAATTAATGTTACTATTTACAAATATTTGCTTCTATTTTAATAAAATCAACTGTCAGGATCAATTTGAGATTAGAAATATTTTTTTCTAAATGTGTATGATATATTACTAAATCTGAGCTTAGAAATATATCCTGACTAAGTATAATATCATTCTAAAATCTAGGAATATATTGATAAATATGTATAATATATCCATAAAATTTAGAAAAACTTTCACATAATGTAAATTTAGAAAATACATTATGAGATGTGTATTTAGGAAAATCTTCATGAAAATATAGTTATGAATACCTTACTAAATTGCAACTATATGTATATTTATAAGATATTCTTAAATATGTATAACATATTCCTAAAGTTTTCAAAAGATCTTCATGAATCTGATATCTAAATTTGATAAGATATTATACATATTTAAAAGCATCTTCATAAAAAAGAAATTATTGGAAATTGTTTTTGATTTTAATGTTTTAGCAGAAAATGTTATTTTTTCATTTTTAACTTTGTATAATCATATAAATTATGATATTTTGTGGAAAAGCATGATTTTGCCGTTTTGGCAGAAACCTCGATTTTATAATTCTGTAAACGGACTCTGATTTTATGGTTTTTGCAACAAAAAAACAATTGTGTAATTCTATAAGAAAATTTGATATTGCGATTTTGGTGAAAACATAATTTATGGTTTTGAAATATTATCTAATAATTACAATAATTACAGAAATTAATTTACATATATATAGGATATTTAAATCTTTTGGATTTTAAAATCCAAATATTGCATTTAAGCTCTACATTTCTTTTCAAATATCTAAAATGTTTCGATTTTATAGATTTAGAATCCACATACATCATTCAGACGTTGATGCAATAGTGTTCAAACGAACAAAATCTGAACATTTGCACCTAAATACATCATTTGGATACAAAAACAAACACATTTGAATGCAACGTCTTCATCTATATGCTGCAAACAAATATAAAAAGAAACATGGGCTAAATCATGGGAGGAAGAAAGCATGAAGATGATGGAGAAAGTCCGTGGAGAAATAACCAAATCTCTTAAACTTGTAGTACTCAATTTCATTAACATGGCATCGTTGCTCCGAGGCTCATGTTGGTGGTGGAACATCCCGCCACATGAAGTACACGCAGCTTACAAACAAGCCGTCTGAACAATTTAAGCTTAATTATTGCTCGCACTTAAGGACAAGTTTCAATCCTAACACTGACCAAAAACAATGTTATTCTAAGCATTAAGCATTTTTTATTGGAATTCTTAGGGATGTAAATCAGTTTTTAATTATTGGAATTCGAAGCAGTAAGCAATTTTTATCCAACAAAAACAAAATTGTTGAGGTACGTTTAAAAAGAAAAAAAAAACCCATAAAAATAGAACAATTTTGGTTTTAGCTTAATCAATTTTTTCACGCTACTGATTCTTACATCTGTGGTAGGGTTGGTTTGAAGTTAAACCGCTAAACCCTTTGTATAGAGAATACAAAAAAAACACGTGATAAAATCTAGCTAGCTAGAGGGCATATTAAGCAAGCAAATAACACATGCATGGATTACCAAAAAAAAATATAACACATGCATGTTTATACGAGTTTCACAGAAACATTTAACACCACTGATAATGCCGATAAGGTGCATTCATTTTTCAGATTTGATATTTTATTATATTTCAAATTTAAATATTACATGTTTTGGGATTTGAGCATATAATAAAGTTTAATAATTGCGTCAAGTTAATGAGTCGGTGGCTGCACATGCTATATTAATATATTTATCCATAAGTAATGTCATCTCCATGAGCCTCTTTGAGGCTTTATCTGTGTTCTTGCCGACTTCATCCTTCACAATTTGTGTTTCGTCATAAGAACGCATGGCATCATAGTTAGCATACAATGGACTTATATTGACTTCTGATATTGCCAATCTTAGTTGCGCCACTACACCAGTGTAGGATTCATTGCACACCTCGAAATGTCTCTTAAACGTAGGCTCTTTTGCCAATTCGGCAACCAAACCCATCGTTTTTTTCAGCTTGGGACACTCCAAGGCCGATTGCGATTTTCACAAGCTTGAGCTATATATGAAAAAATCACAATATTGCCTTAATAACAGAGAATATATCATGAGATATTTGTAGTTTTGCAGAAATAATAGTTATGCTACAAACGTTTGCCATAATAGTGATTACAAATTTAAAATTACATAGCTTCATTAACAAAATAAAACTCCTAACGATTTACCATACACATTTTTCTCTTGTTTTAAAAATATTAAACCAGTCATTTTTTAAAATTAATGAATGTCTAAAACTAAATTTGAACTTTTAAAATATTAATTTACTTAACATTAATTTTAAACTTTCTTTCTTTTATTTTTTTAATTACCCGGAGGTTCGGGCCGAAACCCTAATCCATTCAAGCCCGAAACCATATGTAATATTGGTTTCGTACTCTAACACAATGACCATGGTCTTTTCCAGTTGAGCTAATGACCTCTGGTTTTAAACATTTCTATCTCCTCCCAAACACAAAGAAAAAACTGAAATCTCAAACACAAGACTGCAAGTACCTATTTATGATTTATTAATTTGATTTTTTTTCTGAATTGTTCCTTCAATCCGGTTGAAACAATTAGACAATAACTTAGACAATAAAATTTTATAATTTGAAAATAAATGTTTGGTTTCATATGAAATGAAAAACAAACAACAGGTAGAGAAGAAATGATAGTAATATACCTGGTTGGTTGCAGAGACTGCAGGGGGGATACGCGGTCAGCGTTTGAAGGCAGAACGTATTACCAGAGCATATTGCATCAATATATTTTGTTGAGGCAATGGTTGAAAAAGATCCTAACAAAAATGGTAACGAAACGACCATCGAAACAAGAAAGAAACAACCAGAGAAAGAACTCATGACTTAATAATTTATTTTCCTCAACCTTGATTGTTAGTTTTCAAATTGTTATTCTACTTATATGTACGTTAAAATTATAGATAGATGGTAATAATCTAAATGAAAGGAACTTTGGTAATCTCACTGGATGCCACCATACTTATTGTTATTATTTACAAATATTTACTTCTATTTTAATAAAATCAAGAGTCAAGATCGCTTTCAAAGAGAATCATTCCACAAAAGTCATTGTCTTAGAAAGATATCATACTTATTCAGGAATGTTTTTAAATTTCTTACTAAATAATTAAAAAAAAACTAAAAAGGAAATTTGAAGAGAAAAAAGAATTTTGAAGATTTTGATTTTTTTTCAAAATGAAAAAAATGTTTAATATATCTGTAAAATATGGATATAATTTCCATTTACTTTTTTAATGAATTTTTAAATCATTAACCTATGCTATTTTCTGACAAAAACTTTTAAAATTATTTTAGAGTGTTTCTAAAAATTTTATATTACATATCATTATAATCTTATGTAGCACTAGGCAAAATTTCAGGGTTCAACTAAATTTCTTAAATCCAAATTAAGAAATTATCTAATGTGAATCCAAATTTGAACTGAATTGTAAGATAACCCAAATAAAATAAAACTTTATAATTAAACTTATTTCAAACCAAAGTCAAAGTATATAGTACTAAACTGAGTTAACTAGTAATTATTTTCAGTCTCATACTTTTAATTAAAAAGATATAATTATTAAAACTTATAATCGAAATTAGGAAATTATTATTTTATGATATTATTTATATAACTAAAATAAATATACTTCAACTTAAATATAATTTATTTTGACATGAAAACTCAATTTTTGGTTTGGGATAAAATTTTGATTTTTTTTAACGAGAAAATTCAATTTTATGGACTTGTTATGAAAAATCTGATTTTATGGTTTTGACGAAAAAATCCGATTGTACTATTTTAGTGAAAAAACTTGATTTTGCATATTTTACATAAAAACTCGATTTAGACATTTAGACAAAAATCATAATTTACGATTTTGATGGGAAATCTTGATTTTATGGTTTTAATATATTTTTATAATTCTATTTAGGGTATTTAAATTATCTTGCATCTAAACTTTATATTTTTCTTCATTTCAAATATATAAATTCTATGGATATTACATCCGCATATATTATTTAAGATGATGATAGTGTTCAAGCAAACAACATTGGAACACTTGCATTCAAATAAAACATTTAGATATAAAAACGAATACATTTGGATGTAACAACTTCAGATAATACATTTAGATGTTGCAACCAAATACGAAAAAAGGACATGACCTAAATCATGGAATGAAGAAAACATGAAGCCGAAGCAGATAATCCGTGGAGAAATATCCAAATCGCTTAAACTTGTGGATTCCTGGTCGTGGAATATATTTCCTGCCACATGAGGGACACGTAGTTTACATACGAAGTGAAGCCAAACAGCAAATCGAAGAATTTAAAAAAAAAAATTAAGCTTATTGCTCTAATTAAGGACAAGTTTTAGTCCTAACACTGACCAAAAACAATGTTATTCTAAGCGTTAAGTTTTTTTTTTTGAAATTCTTAGGAATGTAAATTAATTTTTTTCTCAATTATCCAATAAAAACAAAATTGTTGAGGTACGTTTGAAAAGAAAAAAAAAACATAAAAAAATAGAACAATGAAAAAAGGTAGTTGATACTGGTAGTGGTATCTAACGCTTTCTCTTCTTGCTGCCTTTGCCTTTACCAAGTTGTCCAGACTTGAAAGCATGTTCTTGTTCTTGAAGGAAAGCCAGATTCTTGCCATGTTTCTCTGCCCTCTCTTGCTCGTGCACAGCCTTTTCTTTGCTTTAACTTCGCTCATGAAGTAGCTGTCCTTGCGCAGCTCACGCACCACTCCTTTCCTTTCCTCATTTAGCTTCTTCTTCAACTTTTTCATGTCTGAACGGTACTTGTCTGGATCGTAATCCCTGTCTCTGACAAAGCTGCACAACAAGCATATATACTCAACGTTATAACGATCATCCCTCAGTGTGTTCTCTCTAATTACAAACTGAGTGAGAGTGAGACTTACTTCTCTTCAAATTTGGGATTGAGCATTCTGATGGCTACTGGCTTTTGTTTACGCATAGCGAGTGGTTTGCGTTGCTTGTGATGCTCCTCAGCTTTCGTTTCGATTAGCTGCGCAGCATCTTCTAGTTTCTCCCTAAGAGTTTGTGGATCTTTTCTTGATTCCCAACTTGGTGTAGTAAAGTTGAGATGGGCATGAAGATCTCCGGAAAGGAACTCAATCCTCCGTTTATCTCCACAAACCCTCTGAGAGTCTCCACTAAACTTGAAAGGATGCTTGCTCTGTTTCACCATCAAACGCCAAAAGTATCACACACACTTCCACTGTTAACTAATAAAAGTTGATTCCAGCAGAGAGAACAAACCTGAATTCATCAGAGCTGAAATATGGAGAGTCTGCAGGCTGATCCATTATCTTTAGGAAGTTTAATGGCACAACCTCCTTTACCTCGTCTTGTATGCAGAGGAATGGAGTCAGCGTTTTTAACTCCATGAAATGATAAAACTGTAATACATACACAACAGTTCATCAGCTTGGTAACAACACTTGCCTATGTGCATCAGCTTGAGTAATAAGCACTATATAAAAACGAATGTACCTCAGATTCTTCAGATGGTGGTAGCGTTTTGTCAGAAGCAGCCACCAGAAGAGTCCGGATAAATAGTATGACTTCAGGGCAAAACTTCTTAGATTGTTTAGCAACCTACAGTAAATTTTTGTTTGCATGAGAAAACAGAAAAATGTAAATAGCGAGTCAAAAAAAAAAAGTGGAGAATCTCCTTACCAAGAGAACAATGGAGCACAAGAAAGAGCCTATGGCAATATCACGACCAGAGGAGATGGGGCAAGCGCATGAGATATTCACACATCAACAATATCGAAGGGGTCATCACAGCATGGCGATAGTCAGAGCATGGAAAAATCATGGACCAAAGCCTCAAGAGAAACAAGGTTTTCAAGGAAGGCCAGCATCCATCCTCTGCAAGAATGTTTCTGAACTGGTTAGGGGAAAGAGAATGCATCTTACAAGACACTCAAACTTCAGGCTATGGAAGCATCACAAACCTGGATTCTTGATAGCTTCGCAAAATTGCGAAACGGGTCTTTAAAAGCCGTTGTCTCGCACAGATTGCAGCAAAGTAGGGAATCTCTCCGCTCATCTCAATCAAAGGTTTGACAAGCATGTTTAGTAACTCAATGTTCAAGGGCTTCTTGTATGCAAGAACGGCAAAATACTGTAGGAGAATACCATAGAAGACCTGGATGGACAGACAACAACAAAAAAAAAACAAATCAAGGGTCTGAAAAATTAACCAAAAAAAGCTGCAAGAAAGTAAATGTTAATATTATCTTTGAAAGAGGAAGCAAAAAGATTACCTGCATTTTTTTCCGGTTTTCAGCTGCAAGCTTAATTGAATCTGTTGTTCTGATTCGGTTTAGAATTGTAATAACATCTGCATTAGATCGATCTTCTACTAGAGCAATCAATTCCTCGAAACTCTGTGGAGCATGAATCACGTAAGGAATATCATGCTGCGTTGAACTCAATTTCTTCATGTTGGTTGATTGTTTCACTGTTCCAGAAGAGTCTTTCTTTGACTTCTTATGCACTATTGGCTCCGCTTCTTCTTCATCATCATCATCATCTTCTTCTTCTTCTTCATCATCATCCTCATCATCATCTGCCTCTAGCTCATCATCACTTTGTTCCCAGTCCTTTAAAGGATGACCTTTTCTCTGTTTTTCATCACCCCCATCTGACTCCTCCTCATCATCATCATCCTCTTCATTTCCTTCACTTTCTGAATCCTCAGAAGAACCATCATCCTCTCGTTCAAGAACTTCATCAATCCATCCCTTTTTCGGCCGCTCCTCATCAACTGAGAAGGAATCACCAAGATCATCACCAGATACGACTCTTAGCCTCTTTGATGATTCCTCACCACCAGTTTCCTCATCCTCGTCGCTCAAATCCTCAGTTTCTTGCATCCTCTTCTTACGTTTTTCCTAAGAGTGTTCAAAATTGTATCAAGATCAAATAATGTCAACCATAAGACCTTGACAACACAATCAGATCTTCATATTCATTTAGTAACACGTCACGTCAGTTCATAAAAATACCTCAAGCTCCTCTAGTTTTTCACGCTCTTCCTGGGCAATTTCTTCAGGTGTCTTTGTTCTATCAGTAGCACGACCACGACGATCCGATGACAAAGTATCCATAAGCATTGCATACTTATCATTAGGCTCCTGCAGACAAAAGGGATTACGTCAAGCAAAAGAAAACTCTCACCCAATAACACAAACAACAGCAAAATGTGGTCATCGTTTTACATCTGGGACGATAAAATCTTTAGTTAAACTCTTCAACGCCTCAGAGTTTTCCAAGGACATGTAGTCTTTATTCAGCTCATCCAACAGCTTCCCCTTTTCCTCCTTGTGCTTAGCTTTCTCCATCTATAAAAAAACAAAAACAAAACACCTTAACTACTATAACTGACAACCCCATGAGAAAGAAACAAGGGAAGTAGTAGGAATAATCACCTTGCCAAGTTTGCTCTTCATGATGATCTCATCCATGACTTCCTTCTTACTCTTACGCCTCTACAGAAACAATCCAAAAACATCAGCCAACAATCAAGGTATAATCACACTCAAAAGATCTGTTCTTCACCTCTTCCTCCTCGCCAGAGGAGTCTTTGTTTCGATGCTTCACTCCTAATTACATTAAAATGATTATAAAGTATTAGCTTTAGAAACGCAAGGACACACTAGCAGAAACGTGCGTAAGTAAACAAAAACATACTCCTTGATCCACCATCTTCAAGATCATCATCCTCTTGAAGATCATCATCAGACAAAACTCCAGAATCATAATCATCCCTTGCAGAAGATTCACCAAGAGCACCATCTCCATAAACATCTTCCTCCCCATCAGACAAGTTATACATACTCTTCTTCGCTTTCGACTACAATTAGAACCATAAAGATCAAAACTTTACTTAATCAAAACGAAACAAAGATCAAAACTTTGAGCAATCAAGCATATGGGTTCTCTCTCTTTTCACCTGACGAGCTCTCTGAGATCGGATAAGACCCTTTCCGAACTCACCAAGCTCATCGTCGTCCTCTCCAATACGCTTATCCATAAAAACCGAAGATTTCAAGCTCTGCTCGTACTCTTTAAGCAGCGTGTTCTTCCTCTTGTCAACGGCGCGAGAACGGGGAGAGACCCGACGCGGCGTTCCTCGCCTTTGCGTTTCTTTCCGAGGACGTCGAACTTGCGGCGAGACCAGATTGATTCGAAGGGGTTGTCGGCCTTTTTGGCTTTGGCTTTCATGGCGACGGCGTCTGGTCCCATCTTTTTGCCGCCTTTTTTGTCAGGCTTCTTCTTAGATTGGTCATCCTTCCCTTTCCCCTTACCCATGGTGCTCTAAAGCTTGTGCGACGGCGGTGGTGGTGGTCGGCGGCTAGGGTTTACGAGATATCTCAGACAGGGTTTTGGGAGTTCTGTTTCTTTTTTTTAATGAGTTGCGGATAGCTTAGTGAGCCAGTGAGGTAAGGCTAATAAAATAGGAGGAAGATAAACCGGGCGGGTCGGTTCGAATTTAATTGGGCTTTATAAGTCTATAATCTCTTCTGGCCCAGTTTTTTTTCTTACAAAGCTCATTTTTGCGTTTGAACAAGAATCAGCCTTTTTCTATTGTGGTATGTAATGTAACATAATTTTTTTGGACAAATGATATGTAACAAAATTTAAAATACAATAAAGATAGTAAAACTGAAAGATGTTATATGTAAAACCCTCTGATTTGTTTTTTACTAATTCAAATACAAATATAATTAATATTCATTTTAATTCGTCCTTTCGGACACATCCAATTCATTTAAATTCAATAGATGTATTTCATTCGTGGCACACATAAGTGCTGATTATAAATTGGATCTTAGTTATTATAAACTAGCTTTTAATCTCCATTAAAAAATAAATTTGTAGTTTAAAATGGACTAGCCATTATACTATGATAGTAAGTATAACCACCACAATTACCTTTTAAAAATATTAGGAAGTTTGAATCCTGTAAAATTCCTATATCCAAAACCACAATATTATAATATAAGTTTCATCCCAACAATCTCAAACTATTGATCTGTGACACAATGTTCATAGTCATTTTGCTCTACACCTATACAATGTATCAACTTTTATTCTTTTGATCATTAGATCTGATATAACAAAAAATACAATTCAATACAGTATAACTTACTAGACAAAATGTCACAATCAATTTTTGTAGCACTTGAATTTACAAGTGGCCTGCCAATATGTTTTTATATCACTGATTAAAACGATCTTTTTGGAGAAGCACCGTCATATTGGAAAAGAAACAAAATCATTTATTAATGCTAATCAGAATCTTTTTTTTAACTGAACATCATGGAGAAGCAAATTATTGATAATAGGTTTGTAAAAAGGGAACTTCTCTCCGACCTTGAAAATATATTACAAGTTTTGCAAATACTGAAGCAACAAAAAACTTGAGAAAATTACAAAGAGAAAAAGGAGATATCTAATGATATAAGAACATGGAACTTGCGAAGGGGTTAGCCAAAATATATGTGGCTAACTGTTTTTATTATTGTTAATAACAAAATATATGGAATTCCTCATGCGGCAAAGCAGCCAAGGTTGCAATTGTAAACGGGTTCAAGAGACAGATCAAGGTCGTTCCTCATTGCCATTGGATCTTCTTCTTGATACAAGCCACTGTATTCACATTCATAAACACATACATAACTACATAAGTGCATAAAAAATATATGTTTGGTTGTAAAATTAGTAAGAGTCCATATTAAAATGTATATTCATTTATCTAACTAAATCAAATTTTATTTCGAACAAGAACAAAAATCGAGTTGATCCCAAGAGCTTCTTAGGCTTTAGGCAGCCATTCCAAAATTAATATGTCTGTTCATTTCACTACCACTGCATTAACCAACGTTAATATGTGAATAATCTCAGTAGAGTGGACTCATAATTCACAACTTAGACATCTAACCATCACCAGCACACCTAAATTCACTGGAACTATAACACCTAACGTAGCATGTAAAAGACAATATATGTCTATTATATACATACTTGAAAGTAAGAGAGCAAATTCATTTAAATCCAATTACCCCATGTTGAGAAAAGGAGATGGCTGATGAGAGAGCATGTACTGATGCTGTATTTGATGCTGCTGCGGGGGAGGAGGAGGAGGAGGCATATTGTGGCCATGGTTCTGCTGCTCCCATTGCTCTTGTTGTGCTCTGAGAATCTTTTCCCTTTCCTTGATCTGACAAGTTCCATATTATCATCAACATCGTTTTTCAAAGCGATGACTTAATAAATAGTTTGATATGTGGCATCCATATGTAATTGCATTTAGATCTTTACTTACAAGTACAACTAATTCCTTGCATTGATGCAATAACTATACATGTGTTAAATATATATATATATATATATATATATCTTCTCACAAAGTTTACTTGCTTCCAAATTTTAGCCCAATTTTTTTTCCATTAGGAGTAGTGTCTATATTCAAATACCTATATATGACCACACAGTAGAGGTAGATGAGACGTTTTTAAGTTCAAATATTTTCAATCCGAGAGACAACCTTAAAACTAAACGGACAAAGCCCATCTACGTACTGGCTAATGATGATTATAAATGCAAATATTTTCTATCTATAATTTAATTACGATGGGCAGAACCTAAGTGGGGGTATGAAGATCTCATCTCGTAGTGGTAGGTATAGCTTGGCTTGAAGAGTGGAGTAGAACAGTGGAAGCTAACAGTAATGCGATGGAAAACATGTTGACATAATATAATGAATTAACAAGTGTCACCTGTTTGGAAAGCATGCTGTTTTGTTCCTGCATGGCCTTTCTCCTGTCATTTCCAAAACGGCAAGATTGTTAGCTCCCCTATACACTTCTTACACGAAGTTACTTTATGTAGCAATACGTTTGCTACGGTTTTCTTACAAACCTTTCTTTGGAGCTCATTGATGGAGTCGTAGATAAGTTGGTTCTGCAAAGACACATCACAAGTCTTAATTTACACAAATTCTTTAAAAACTCATGCATTAATCGATTTGATTTTTCTATATCAACACGACATGCATACAAATATACATACATCATGTATTCAAATAAGTAAATAAAAAGACAGTATATTTTAATACATGTTAAAGAAATAGGAGGATTCATACTTTTCTAGAGCGGATGTGCTTAAGAGCAGTGTCAAGCTGCTGCTCCAGATTCTGGAGCTCCTTAGAGCTCATTGCTTGCAAGTCCTCCCCAAGATAGTGCCTGGATCATTCTCAATAGAGTCGATGACATGTTTCTCGTTAAGTAAATGTATCCATGTGCATTTTACATCAATGCTACCCGGTTTCCTATATATTTGCTCATATATGTCATATATATATATACATGATGAATATATTGTGTACCTCTGGTTTCTCTCCAAAAGCTCAATCTTAGCCTTAAGCCTGTTATACTCCATCGACCAGTTCGTCTGTATCTCACAAGTTTAACAATACGTGTTACATAATGCATATAAGGTAATGGAGAGATATTGATTTACATTGGCGTCGGACTCAGGTGCAATAAGCTGTCTCTCTGCGTAAGAGTACCTCTCATATCGTTCAAGTATCTTCTCCATACTGTTCAATTCACCAGCATTAGGGTTAGCTCCATGTCTTCAACCATTTATTGCCGTATATTATATATGTATATGATATTTATATTTATCTATGTAAACAAGCAAATCATCATGTAATATACAAACTTATTATACGCTCGGCGTTTTTGATGACATTTAGCGTACCTCACTTAGGTCTTAATGATGGTTTTATCTGCCACCAGGATTTCTAAATCCTGTAGTCCTGTACATATCTCTATAATTCTTCTATAACAAAAACAGTGAATCAGTAACTCTATACATCTAGCTTAGGTTCTAAGTGATGTTTCTTGAAAATGGTTACACTTATGTATAGAAAATCTTGTTAGAAACGGCACATTAAAATAAAATACTATAATCTGGTCAAATCACTAATCTACCGATGTTACTGTATTTAAAGGGATATTACATTTTTTTTGAATGAACATAGGGATATTACATTATTAAAAGAAAAAGAACAGCTGTTGCCTGTTGGAGCTAAGTCTGACCATCCGGTAAGAAGCCGAACATAGGATTAAGTTAATTCATTTCGTTGATCCCCAGAGGTCAAAGACCCCCTACTCAGATTTGACATCCTTATTTACAGCGTTTCAATTGGTAAAACTAAAATCTAGTAAAACAGAAGCAGCTGTACGTTTAATACTATAGTTTTTTTTAAATTATAAGTTCATATATACTTCTCAAAGCCGACGGAAATTAAACATTTTGCTTCTTAACTTTGCTACAATTCTGCACACAACCGGGGATCACACGTTACATAATGAGTTTAGGGCTAAAAACCCTAACTCCAAATTAAATCTCTATGAAGTTGAAAACTATAATACCAGTTTTTTTCTTCGCACCATATATATATAAACTTATCCAAATTAATAATAATTTGCGATATCATTAAAAGAATTAAAAACCAACATTACATTTAATATTGAGCTCATGTTCCTAGCTACGAGCCGATTTAAATTAAACAAATTTCGTTTCTTACTTTAGCACTAATTCAAAATTAGATATTGCATAAATTTGAATGACACAGTCAGAGAATAAAACAGTTCAAACTGATTTTAGGGCTTAAAACCCCTAGCGAAGAAATTAAGCATTTATATTATATATGAAATGGTGCATACACACTGAGACACATATATGTGTTTATAAATATATCCAGATCAATAGTTAGTATAGTTAGTGTTCTAGGGTTAGATTCACTCCATGTTTGTTTGTAATTCATAAAAAAATCAAAGTAGTAAACATTTTTCTTTGTAGTAATTAACATAGTCAGTAAAGATATCTAACCAGTAATAATACAAATCAAATGAAAACCCTAAAAGATGCCTAAATAAGAACAGTAGTTGCTAATTAGGGTAAATCAAGTAGTTAATATAAGAGAAAAACAAGAGTCAAATCAAGCAATTAAAGATGCTTTTGGATCTTAATGAGAAAGTTACCAAGAATCAGTGGAGTATTCAAAGAGTTTCCCCTTATGGGAGAAGACAACAAGGGCAACCTCAGCATCACAGAGAACAGAGATCTCATGAGCCTTCTTCAGAAGACCAGCTCTTCTTTTCGAGAATGTCACTTGTCTATTGATCTTGTTCTCTATCCTCTTCAATTGAACCCTACCCCTTCCCATTTTGATCCCTTTTTAAGAAACTATTTCCTCTAAAAGAACCAAACAAAACAAGAAACTACAAGAAGAGAGATAAAGAAGAGCTCAGTCTTTGTATGATCCAATTAGGAAAGTTTTTCTTTCTTTCCTTTATAATAAGACTTGTGTTTGAGTCTTGGGATCTTTCTTTCACTCTATATTTATGGAGAGATTTGGGTAAGAGCGGTTTTAGGAAAAGGTTTTCCTTGTTTACAAAAACCAGAGTGGTTTTGTAAGTATTTGTTGTCAACTTCTCATTGGCTTAACAGTACTAACAATGGTCCACGTTTCTCATAATTTATTAGAAATGAAGTGAAAAGGAAAGAAAATTGAGCATCGACGTCTCGTGAAGACAGAAGTATCATTGTACGGACCACTGGACCATCCCCAAGTGTCATCTTCACTTTGCATTGACGGCGGAGATTTCCTGTAGATCTGCGAAACAAAATCTAGACCAACAAATATATATATTCAATTTCCTTTTGAAAATTTATTGATTTAACTTGTATACTATTCTTTTGAATGAAGTGTTGTTTGTTAAAAAAAAACTTATAATAAATATTCAGGCGTAACAGTTGTAGTACAAATAGACTCTTTCTTTTGGCAATAGATGTTTTTGGTACAGTTGATAACCAATTGACAATGTGTAATGTATTGCGTTCACGGATTTATACGCAGGATTAAAGGAAAGAGGGGATGAAAAAGAATAATTATTAATATTCAAACTAAGATATGTATTTTATACAAAGCTTTGTTCAGTGTGCATGGCCATGTTGTTTCCAATTAAGCAGTTGATGAAACTGGACAAAGATCATTTTGAATATGTATATTACATAGTTATTGTAAAATAGTTAAAGATAAGATGCACATTCTTATAAAGGCCTTCCAAAAAAATTGTTGCAAATTAATCATAATTTACATACAAACTCTGAGACTAAATACAAATATAGGAATGAAGTTAGGAATGAAGCTACACTTAAATTTGTTATGTTTAAGGCATATTAGAATTGGTCCTATATAATTTTTATGAAGATTTCTAAAAAAAATTAAATTAGGGTTCGGAGCAGATATATATAATCTGTTATGCTAACCACATATACCGAAATGATCGTAGTATATAACCAAATTTAAACATTTACGTCTTGAGATATTGAAAGGATACACGAGTAGATGTAAATAAAACTGATACACGAGTTGTAAAACGGATCCCATTTTCATGATAATATGCTAAATGTATGTATGATACGAATATGGAGGCCCATGAACAAAAGTAGTAAGCAAGAAAAGGAAAAGCTGAAATATAACAAATTGAGCAAAACTAAAGAATCTAAGCTCGTGGGGGTTAAAGACGATATCCCAATAATGTCCACTATCTTCGCCTTAGTTTATATCTCCATGTCCACTCCCTTTCAGCCTATTATATATAGTACCATATTATATGTATACAATATGTCTACTAAACTGTATCTTTTATTCCATATACTACAAAATGGTATCATTAATAAGAGAGAATAACTATCTTCAGTTGTCTCAAATTGTAGTCATCAGACTCATCACTCAAAGTGGTTATGAAGCACAAGGCTGTGGTTTTTAAATGTCAAGTTATAGTTACTCGGCGAAATGTTAGAATCATTTTCTCGTGCTTCTGGCTTTTAGATATGATGAATATAAAAAATATGTGAATTTTTCAAAAAAGCGTGAATTTTATTATGATAAATGTATTAGTTCACTATCTAATATTTAACATAATTGTTCTTAAACTCGACAGTTATCTTCAACTATCACAAAATGTTTATACCCTATCGTATACAAACTAGATGGTGAACTTTTTAATAGTGATAAATTAAATTGCTTAACTTACGCGTTTAAAAAAGAAAAGTAAACAATTTAACAAGAAGACGTGCAAATATGGGGACGGAAACTTATGATGTGCAATTCAAATCTCAAGAAGAAATGAATGAACAGCAAAGTGTCCTAGTTAGGTCTCATATCAAAGAGCAAGCTGTCCCATCTAGCCACATCAGAATGTCCAAATAATGCATTCACCCAAGATTAGGCTATTTAGCCCCCACCATTCTATATTATATTTACATTGTAAGTCTGTGTCTATCTAAAATTCAATAGTGGTCAAAAAATTCGATAGTTCATTACTATAAATCAATCATAATAATACAAAGTTAAACCGTAAAAGCATCTGCATTAGTAAACTTTGAAGTGGGGTTCACCAGTGGCATATGCATTTACTTTGATAATAAAACTAACCGGCACTAATCGCGGGGCCGACCTATCGACGCGTGCGGAGCCCGCGGAACAGTGATGATGAAATGTTCATCCAAGGTGGAACTTCCTAGCTACAAGTTCTTAATACTTGTCTCTCATACTTATTATTTATTTTTTATGCGAAATTTGTCACAAAAACGATGAACCTCGCCCTGCATCTTCGATGGAGTGGTCTAATAACCCTGTTTAAAACAAATTTTTTGGGCTAAAGGTTATTTATATCAATCTTGCACGGTTGCATGTTAAATAACGTTGAAAAGCAAATTTGAAAGTTATGGAAATTGAAAAGTTGATTTTTCAAAAAACTATATATGAAATAAGTACATATGAATATGATGTATACGCAGCAGCTATCATCTATATAGTGTTGATGCTATCTTCTAACCACCACGTTCAACAAATCCTGCGTGTCACACACCACAAAATATCTATTACTTCATTTCAAATCTCTCTTTCTCTGTATACATTCATTAATCATTATGATATATCGTTGACGACTGTCTATCCTAATAAGTTGAAAAGAAGCAACAGGTATTGTTAGGTTAGAGCAAAAAAAAACATAAACATTTTCAATGTTACCAAACAAAATTTTATTGTAGAATGTCGACAAACTGAACAAAAAAAAGAATTGGATTTAAGGTGCTTTGGATACTTTGAGCCAAACCCAAATAGTATATGAAGCCCATCAAGCTGACTGATAAAACGTAGTAATTTAGTTTAAATAGGTGATGGTGAAATTATTTAAACAACGGCCTATTAGCTCAGTTGGTTAGAGCGTCGTGCTAATAACGCGAAGGTCACAGGTTCGAAACCTGTATAGGCAATGTTTTTAACTTTTCAAACAACGTTTTCAAACCCATCAATAGCCTACCAATATCTTATTCATTCCTTCATCGTACTCCCCCACCCCACACACGACAGTTATTAATTCTTAAATTATGTTTTACATGTTTTTTATATATTATTTATTTTGTTATGTGTTACTCCCGAGGCATTGTTTATCAAAATTTTTAAATATTTTCACCACAATCATTCTAAAAAGATATAGCAAACATACTAAAAATAACATGAATCTTATCTAACTATGATATGACTTAACAAATTTATAAATAAAATATTAAGAAATTAAACATAAATTTAATTAAGAAATTTAAACATAAAATTTAATTAAGAATTAAAATAAAATTAATTAAGAAATAAACATAAATTTATAAGAAATTTAAACATAAAATTTAATTAAGAATTAACATAAAATTTAATTAAGAAATTTAAACATAAAATACTAAATATATAGATTTCCATAATTTAAAACTAGAAGCAAATAATTTAAATCTTAGAAAATTTATCATAAATTTACACAATGAACAAATTAATAAATAAATAAAAATTAAATTAATATTTTATACATTTTAATTGTTTAATGAGAATTCATCCAACTATATAAATTATAAGAAATATCATTTTTATACTTAATGTTACTAATTATTTTTATTAAGTGCATTGTAAAGTATGGCAAGAAATAAAAAAAAAAATAAAGAGGCAAAGCCAATTTGGTAAAGAGTTCAAAACCACTCCTTTCATATCTTTGGTGAATGGATTACACGTTTATCTTATCTTCTTCAATAATATTTCTGCTTCACATGCCACATGGGCAATCATATCT
>CAJHQP010002561.1:0-83469 GCA_905132765.1 Moricandia arvensis
GATATATATTAAAATGTACTATGAAGAGAGCTTTCATGATGACACATCAGCAAATGACATGCTTGTAAATATATTATGATTTAAAAATTATTTTCTTATTTTCCTTCTCTATTAATAATAAAATGATACTAAAGCAAAATATAATTTAGCTTTACTGTGGTATACATATTTACCATAAAAAGTAATAAGTTAATTTAGTTAGGGTTCAAGAGCCTAGTAAATAAATAAAAATATTTCCCATCCTCTTTTTAGAGAAAAAGATTAAAAAGCACAAATTCTTCTCACTTTCAGAATAAAAAATACATTTCCTCTTAACTTTGAACTTAAATGGTTGACCAAAAATGCATTCTTTAAACATAAATATGCCTTCTGAAAAAGCGTTCGAGCCAATGCTTAAAGAAAACATTTCTCAGACTGAGAGGAAGCATGAGTGAACATGGTGGACCATCATCATCTAGACAACTCTGTTCCGGAAGAGGATATATGATGATAAAGATGGTGTTGAAGTTTCCAGTTTGCAAGGTAAGGCCGGCAAACCCGCTTAAGTGGGCTAGTGGTAGGAGATGTTCAGCTGAGGGGTTTAACCCCAATACTCTGGCTTCGACTTCCGCTGGCTGCAAACATTTTCCCGGGCCACTAGGGATTTCACATGCGGCCCTCAGCGCCCCAGACCACTAGCGTAACCAGGGGCCCTTAAGTGGAAGATTAAAAATCCTGTAATGGCGTGGGTTTTGGCCCGGTGGGCTAGTCGATCATGCTTAGTGGTTGGAAACTGGGTTAGCAAAAAAAAAAAGGTAAGGCCGGCATGTGCTGGAGATAGGGGACAATGATTTTCACAAAGATTTTAGGGTGGACGTTGAGTGGAGTTCCTTTGCTTTTACAGAGAACATATCTCACTCCTCCACCGTCTAAGATGGCCTCTCCCGGTCGGCTTCTTCCATAAGAGGAAGCATATCAGCGAAAGCAGAGGAATGATGGGTAGTACATGAAGAGCTATGGCACTGTTGAACATCTGAAGAAAATTTTCATAGACACAGCTTCAACCATTAATGGCAGCAGAAGGAAATCACTTGGTGGCTGAGGAGGGAGGACATCACTTGGAAGTGGTGGTGGTCGGCGTTGGTTTGTGTAACGGGTGCTTCACCTTATTTCAAGTTCTCCAATGACACCGAGAGGCTTCAGTTTATCAACATCATAAGAAAGGGTCGTGTTGGTGCTCATATCAAACATGTCACTGAACTCTTATTTGAGGTTTTGGCTTTTTTTTTTGTTTCACCTTTTGTCTGTAATAATTTTATATCCTTCATTTATGTGAAGTTGAATTTGACTTGGTTCTTGAAAACAAGGCACACCTTTACACCATAGCAAATAAACAAAAATTCTTATGTAGGTAACCTTGAGATTTATTCTTTACATTTTGGGTTACTTTGCACATGAAGAGTACTTTGGACTTTGTTGAAGTTACTTTTTGGAGTAAAATGCGATGATGGATAAATTGTTTTGTTGTTCAGTTTCTATTGTTCTCTTGTAAAGGTGGACGTGGATAACACAATAGTGGAATAAGTAAAGTTTATTTGCTTAGAAAAGTTTGTTAGGGTGTGATAAAATGTGCCTGAAGCAATCACGTTAGTGGATATGATGGAAGTCCATCCTCATCAACGGTGTCAACGGCCATCTAAAAACCAGAGAAAATTCCAGTGGTGTTGTTGTTTCCAACTAATTTTGACGCAATAATTTTCACAAGCGTAATTTATTTCCTAACATGGCTAAAACTTCGACAAACAATACCGGACTTGGACCTTTTTTCAAAAAAAAATATATATATATACCAAACTTAGAGAGCTCTTCCCCGGGTTCCACCACCAACTTGGGTTGGAGGGTCTGTTTCTGCCAAAATGAAACAATTTTATTAAATATGTTAAAAAAATAAGAAGTATATATGTAAATACTATTTTTAATAGCAAATAATTTAAGGAAAATTGGTGTGAAAATCAAATGAGTAATTAAATGATAATATCTCTGTGTTATAAATATATATTTTAGTGTTTTCACGCATATTAAAAATACGTATTAAATCACTATAAAATGTATCGTTTTCTGTAATTTTAAATTTTTAATAATTTTTAATAGTTATAACTTAATAATTTTTTTTAAGTTAACAATATTTCATAGAAAACAGAAAAAAATTCATCTTTGTGAAACATATTGTTTTCTAAAAATTCTATCTTACTTGAACGGAGGGAGAATTAAAATTTGTTTAGTAATAAAAGATCAAACTACTTTTCCCCGTTAATTGTTTACTGTGATAAATTTTATTGTCTTAGATAGAGATGATATACGTCTCTAACAATAATTATTTTAATTTTTTTACAAGGTGTTTTTTTGCAAAATGCGTAGTAATGAATTTTTTAAATTTAAATTAAATTTAAAAATATAATTTTATTATTATTTTAGATATTATTATTTTTACCAATATTATAATAGATATTTTGAATTAACTGACCATAAAATTAAAAAATATATTTATTTTAAATTATATTAAAGAATATATATTTAATTCTAATCTTAGATAGTTTTTTTGTCTATTCTTTTTTCATAAAATATATTAAATCAACTTGCATAAAATTAAGAAAAATTGTTATAAAAGTTGTATAATTATCAGAAAGTAAAACTAATTTTTTTTTCTAAAATTTGTATATATAAAAGAAACTAATAATATTATGATTAAAAGTTTTTATTTTAAAAAAATTGTAAAATTTTCGAAAATAATTATTAGTAATAAAATTGTATAATTATAAAAATATAAATAAATAATATTTTAAATTTTAAAAATATTATTATATTATTTAATATCAAATTTGAAGAATTTTACTTTAGTAGTAAGATCATCATGAAAAGTTTGTAGTCAAGTATATATATTCAAATTTGAGAAATTGTCAAAAATTCCCCCTTCAAATTTGGTAGTGACAAGATATTTATGCACATTTGAAAATATACTTCTTTATATATATATATACAAGTTCCCATTAATATATATATATATATCGTATCGCATCATCACACATTTGAAAATATACTTCTTTACATATATATACAAATTCCCATTAATATATATATCGTATCGCATCATCATACATTTGAAAATATACTTCTTTCTCTCTCTCTCTCTATATATATATACAAGTTCCCGTTAATATTAATCATCAATCCAATTTAAGCTAAAAGTACAGTTAAGAAGAGATAAAAGCATGAAACTCTTAGAAAAAATGATGTATGTAAAAGTTTTGATGATGGTAATAGCGATATGGTTCGTTCCCATGAGCTACAGTAATGGAACCGAGGCACCCGCTGGTGATGAAGGCGAGGCACCCGGAACCGACGAATTCGACAATGGTTGGTATAATGCACGAGCCACATTTTACGGTGACATCAATGGTGGAGGAACTCAAAGTAAGTTTTGAGTTACTAATATATTTTTAGAATATGATTACTGAAACTGTTTTATTTCTGAATTAATATGTTCCGTTAGTGGCACTGGTTCAATCTGCTAAGGACTCATATTTTTCATGACACTATACAGGGAAAAATATATTTTCAGAAAAATGACTAATTTAACACCGTATAATATAATCTAAGAGATTTTAAACACTAATTTCAGCATATGTGATCGCATCATCATATATTTTCAAAAGTAAATATGTTAGTTTCTCTGGATAAAATATTCTTACAAAGTATAACGCAAACACCAACATAGTTTTTCCTTCCGTTTACGTATTGCGTTTTCAATTGCAATACCTAAAATTTGTTAATTATTACACACTCACATTTTCTTTATATATTCAATAGTGGGAGCTTGTGGATACGGTGATCTATTTAAACAAGGCTATGGTCTAGCCACGGCGGCGTTGAGCCCAGCGCTCTTCAACGAAGGCTACACGTGCGGGGCTTGTTACCAGATCATGTGCACACAAGATCCACAATGGTGTCTGCCCGGATCCATTAAAATCACAGCTACAAACAAATGTCCAGCAAATTATACCAAGACGACAGACATTTGGTGCAACCCACCACAAAAACATTTTGATCTCTCCATGCCAATGTTCCTCAAGATCGCCAAGTACAAAGCTGGGGTTGTCCCCGTTAGATACAGACGTATTCCTTGTACGAGAAACGGTGGTGTCAAATTCGAAACCAGCGGAAACCCTTATTTCTTAATGATCTTGCCGTACAACGTAGGAGGAGCCGGAGATATTAGTGCCATGCAGATTAAAGGAAGCAGCACCGGATGGATAAACATGAGCAAGAATTGGGGACAGCACTGGACCACCGATGTTGTTTTGACCGGACAAGGTTTATCATTCATGGTTAAAACAAGTGATGGGGTTACTAAGCAATTTATGAATGTTGCACCAAAGAATTGGGGATTTAAACAGACTTTCGATGGAAAGATCAACTTTTAGGAGATTGATTTGAGTTTTGTTAGCTATGTCTTACAACCCTATGAATTTATTCAGATGTATCCGGTGCAAAATTTACAATAATTAAAATAAACGAGAATTTTGGTTACTTTATATTATGTGTCGAGTTCGTGCATGTGGTTTAACTTCATACATCATTAGTCTTTTAACATTTTTCTTTTGGAAAAATCGCATTAAAAACTTTGAAAGTGGTACTTACTGACACTTTAAACATTGATTTTTTCCGACTATAACGTTAAAATATTTAAAGTGACAATTGTATCACAATAAATCTTCAACTTGGCTAGATTGTACATTAAGTAAAAAGTTGACCTGTACAACAGGTAAATATGATGATGTGTCAGTTTATTTTGAAAATAATAATTAATAAATAAATAAAATAAATAATAATTAAATAAAAATCAGAAATTAAATAAAAAATCAGATAACTAAAAAAATCAAAAATTAAATAAAATTCAAAACTAAATTAAAAGTCATAAAATTAAAAAAAAATATTTCAAAAAATCAAAAGATTAAACTAAATAAAGAAAACTAAAAAAATTAGAAAATTAAAAGAGAATATTATGATTTTTTAATTTTTAATTTGCGATGACGATGGTGGTTTTTCACATAATCATTATCAATGACGTTTTGACATATTCCTAACGATAGTTTCATCGTTGACCTATCTCTAACTATACTTTCATCTTCGACATATCTTCTGTTTTAAATGATGGTTATCAAAAAACATCGTTATTGACATATCTACCATCATTTTTAATGATGAAGTCGGAAACTATCGTTAGAGATGTGTCAAAAGCATTATTGTTAATGGTTATGTGAGAAACCACCACCAACATCAGTGATATGTTTGAAATTATTATTGTCACTGATGATAATGGTGGTTTCTCACATAACCATTAACAGTGACGTTTTTGACTAATCTGTAACGATAGTTTCCGACATCATCATTAAAAATGATGGTAGATATGTCATTAACGATGTTTTCAATAACCTTCATTTAAAACAATAGATATGTCAAGGATGAAACTATCGTTAAAGATATGTCAACGATGAAACTATCGTTAGAGATAGGTCAACGATGAAACCATCGTTAGGAATATGTCAAAAACGTCATTGATAATGATTATGCGATAAACCACCATCGTTATCACTGATATGTTTGAAATTATTATTGTCAAAGATGATATATTTGTTTTTTTTCAAAAATAAAAATTGTAATTGAAAAGAGAATATTATGATTTTTTTTAATTTTTAATTTGCAATTTTTTTTAATTTCTAATTTTTTATTTTTATGTATTTTAGTTTAATCTTTTTGTTTTTTTGATTTTTTTTTTAATTTTATGATTTTTATTTTTTTTTATTTTTTTAGTTTTTTTAGTTATCTGATTTTTCATTTAATTTTATGATTTTTTATTTAATTTCCTGATTTTTTTATTAATTAAATAATTATTATTTTCGAAAATACTGACATATCATCACATTTACTTGTTGTACAAGTCAACTTTTTTCTTGATGTACTTAGTCAAGTTGAAGGTTTATTGTGATACAATTGTCACTTAGGTTTAAAGTGATAGTTGAAAAAGTTCAAGGTTTAAAGTGTAAGTGAATGCCACTTTCAAAGTTTTTTGTGCGATTTTCTATTTTTTTTTAACGTTGCATTTCCACACGCTGATTCCAACTATGTAGTTTTTAACACCATTGACATTTAATTAATATAACTAAAGGCTTTAATACACTAAGCTTATTAATTATACAGTTTCACTAAAATGCTCTAATTAATGCAATTAGCCAATTACTAACTAATGAGAAAAAATTTTGTCAACAAAATAATCTTTAAGAATAAAAATGACTAAAATAACATTTATTAAAAGGTGTAAATATACATTTATATCCTCTGAGTTAACTAATCTAGACTTAGGTTTAGAGTTATGAGGTGAGATTTTAGAGATGGGCTTAATTTTTTTTTAAAAAATATTAATTTTAAAAAGATAAAAAGTCTATTTTAGTTATTTTTTCTTTGAGGTATATTTTTGTGACAAAAACTTCAAAATGATCTATTTGATAGATTTGTCCATTTGTTAATTATGTGTACTTCTTCAAATATTTGATTACATATTTATACAACTACAATGTTTGACAAAAAATGTATACAACTACAATAACCCCTGTTTTAAAACTCTCTGCCTTGACCATGCATTAAAAAATGAAAATTGGCATGAAAAATTCTTACTCTCGTTTGGTTAAGTATCTACGCCTTTGGCGCTTGGATCATCGTCCAGTCCTAGAAAACATCCTCTCTAAACCATTTCGAATGAAGATACAAAATTAAATTTGACAAAAGATGCTTTGGATAGTGAGGAGATCGATGGAACTCTCCAGAGCTCCCATCGGATGCAAATATCTCAGCACATATGGCATGATACATGAAAGCTCTAAGCCAGTGGAAGAGGCAAAAAGATATGAACTCAGAGAAGTAGATTAAGGAGCTAAAAGAGAAGGTGGAGGCTATGTATTTGGACAGTAATGTGACAACTAAGGAGTTGACATTGGCGCTGAAAATATTTTCTGATGCTCTTAAGGCGGAGGAAATGTTCTGGAGGCAAAATAGTAGAGTTCTCTGGTTAAGAGCAGTAGATATAAACTCTAAGTTTTTCCACAACCTAACGAAACAAAGAAGAGGAAAAAATAGGATCATATGTTTGCAGGAAGCACAAGGGAATAATGTGGACGATGAAGAGTAACTAGTAGCAATTGCTACTAGTTATTTTATATCCCTTTTTGAGACATCTAATCCATCAACAATGGAGGAGGCACTGGAAATATTTCATCGACGATCACCGATGCTATAAATCAAAAACTAATTGCTCTAGTTACAGAATAGGAAATCAAACTTGCACTATTTATGATGCATTCAGAGAAGGCATAAGGGCCTGATGGTATGAGCGCCTTATTTTACCAAATTTTTGGGATATAGTGAAGGAAAATTTGACTCGTATGGTCAATGGGTTCCTTTTCAACGCCATTTTTTGCGCCAGGACTAAATGATACTAACAATTGTCTCATTCCAAAAAAAACTACTGAAATGGCTCATTTTCGTTCCTATAAGCTTATGTAATGTAAGGTATATGATAGATTCGAAGGTCTTATACCGGAGACTAAAGAAGGTTTTGCCTGAGCAAATATCTGAAACCCAATCAAACTTTGTTGCGGGTAGACAAATTATATAATGATCCCTCAAGAAATGTTTCATGCACTAAGAATGAAACCTAGTGGGAGACAAAAGCATACGACCAAATGGAGTGGATTTTTATCAAAAAGGTCTTAAAGAAAATGATATTCTCTTATACTTGGATAAGATGAATTATGCTATGTGTATCGTCTGTGAAGTACCAGGTCCTTATGAATGGTCAGCCATAAGGAAATATTGTCCCCGAAAAGGGCTTGCATCAAGGAGATTCTTTGTCTCCTTTCATATTTATCTTATGCACGAAAGCACTTGTTACCGTTCTAAATCATGCAAAGATTCAGGGAAAGATAATAGGAATGTGTGTTTCTCGCGCTAGCCCCTCGGTATCCCACCTGTTATTTGCTGATGATAACATGTTCTTTTGTAAGGCAAAACCCCATGAATGTGAGGTTATGAAAGCGGTAAAAGTCTACGGAAAAGCCTCGGGTAGTGTATTAAACATTAAACAAGAGATAAATGATACATTGTCTATTGACAATGAGAGGGGAATGGGTACTTACCTGGGAATCTCGGAGGACATTAGTGGGTCGAAGTGTAAGTTTTTCGCATTCCTTAAGGAAAGGCTTGATCATAGGATCAATGTCTGGTCGGCCCGTTGGCTATCATGTGGAGGCAAAAAAATCCTGATAAAGGCCATTGCACTAGCATTACCGTTGTATGTTATGTATAGATTTCTTCTCCCATTCGAGATATGTGAAAAACTCGCAAGCGCAATTTCTCGATTCTGGTGGAGCTAGAATCCACCGAAGCGAGGTATTCACTTGGCGACTAGAGACAAACTTTATAATCCAAAATATGAAAGTGGAATCAGATTCATGCTGATCCACAAATTTAGTTTGGCTTTGTCGGCAAAACAATTGTGGAGATTAATTCGATTCTCGGAATCTCTCCTTGCGAGAGTATTGCGAGGAAGGTACTACCGCCAAAGCACGCCCTTACGTGCGACATATTCACCATCTTATGTGTGGACAATTTTTATGGAAGATAGAACTTTTTAAGGTAAGAGATCAGTTAGAAACTGCACTCTGGTTACCAAATATGTGTTCGGGAATACCCTTGGATTCCCACAATGACGGCTAGACCAGCTAGAGAAATTAAACCGGTGGTAGATCCATGTATGACAGTGAGCGAATTAATTCATGAATCTCCAAAAGTGTAGAATGTGAAAAAACTGGAAAACCTTATTGTTCGAGAAGACATACCACTCATTTAGTGTTTGGCCATAAGCCAATCTAATAGTTATGACATGTACACATGGAGCTATACACAAAACATGATGTATACTGTGAAATCTGGATACTGGGTTGCAAGGAACATGCTCTATTGGGAACATGAGGCAATGGTTTTGGAGCCGAGTATTACTAAGTTAAAGGCTTTTGCCTAGAAAATAAATGCTCCACAGAAGATATGTCATCATCTTATATGGCAGCTGGTTTCAGGTTACGTAGCGGTTACAAGAAATCTAACATGTCGGCATATGTGATGAATCAGTCAACCACAAAATTTTTGAATGCCCGCATGCATTGCAAACTTGGCCCTCGGGTCGACACCATCTTGTCTGGGTACTTTCCCAACGAGGAGCGTTTTTACAAATATGGATGACTATTCTGGAAGAAGAATGAGACTGAAGATCCTGACCTAGATCAAGACCCTTAGTCGTGGATTATTTGGTACTTAAGGAAGGTTCGAAATGACAAACTATTCATAGAAATCTCGAGGGATATGCTTGAGCTTATTAGACATGCGGAGAGCGAATGCCAAGCTTGGTTTGAAGCAAACACAGACCCCATAGAGTTGACTAAAACAACACATCAACAAATGAATACACAAGTCCAATGAACAGCTGAAGCAAACCGCAGTGGTTATGGTTGGGTTTGGATGGATGGATCAGGAAATAAACAACTCTTAGAGCTGAAAAACAAAGAAAACTGTATGTCATATTTACACTTAGAAATGGAGGCATTAATCTAGGTAATGGAAAGCATGCAACAAAACACGAACTGCCAACATTTTGGGACATATTGCAAGAAGATTATGTCGATGATTCATGATCAGAAAGAATGGTCGACTTTCTCCACAAAGATAGGGGAGATTGCATTGCTGAAGAGAAGATTTCCATACTTCAACATCCCCTACATACCCAAAGCGCAAAATTGGACTGTAAATGGTTTAGCTAGGATTACTCGTAATTTCTATCTTGTTTTAACTTTTTTTTTGGTTATTCTATTTCAATTTGGATTTCCAGACCACCTTAAACTTGAGAAATAGAATAGCCTTTTGATGTTAATTTTTTTTAAAATAAAAATAAAAACTCCCCACCTAAACCGGTTACTTTTCTACATATTAGCTAGACGGTGGTCACCGATTAGTTTCCTCCTCAGTCCGATTTTTTAACATTATACTATTTAACTTATTCAATTAGAATTTTAACTAAAATTAACCCGTAAAATCAAATAAAATATAATATTATCATTAAAATTATGTAAATTATTTAATTTTGACCTAAAATTTATGAGTCAAAACTCTAAAAATTAAGGTTTTAAATTTGTTATATATTAATTAAATTAAATAAATTTAGAAAATATAAAATAATCTAAAAAGTAGTCTCTGATTAATCGTTTTTTAACTTCCAAATTTTTGGTTAGGTGCTATGCCGAGCCTCGCCGCTCGATTAGCGTCTAACAAATTCTTGAACCTTGGCAATAACCATTATGTTATTACCTATATATATTCATTAATATTAATTACCAATCAAAACTAAGTAAATAGTATCATTTAATAAAAGATAAACTAATGGAACTCTCACAAAAAATAATATGTAAAAAATTTCGTGCCAATCATTCATGGTAATGGAGCCGACACACATATGATTGGTAATATAACACCCGTCCCTAGGATCTTACATTCAACCTTAACAACACTTCATTCGTGTTAAATACTTTATTATTTCTTATCAAAATGTTTACAATTAACTTAACTTCAATTGAAACATAAATATAAAACAATACTAAAGCCTTATAAAAACTCAAACAAAATCTTTTAAGAAAAACTCTTTATCTTCCCAAAACTGTTGGCACCACCCAATAGAGCTGAGAATTTAAGTGTTTATCTGCATGTCCCGCTGCATTTGACTTTCCTCAGGGCAGGTGCAGACCGACCCATTCAAAAAGTTTTACATGCGGGTGCGGGTCGATTCGGTTTTAAGCGAAGCGAATGCGGGTCGAACAAATTTAAATCGCTAGTTTTCGTCACTATGCAAAAAATTATAAAAATATATTTCACAAAGGTATATAAATATAAAATTATAGCATTTAATTATAGATATATAATTTATTATTTTATAAAAATAATTATAATAATTATTTTATTAAAATTTATATAATCTGCGGGTAACCACGGTTACCCACAAATGTGGGCCGGGCATGTACACGATTTTTGAGTAAAAAAAAAACTCGATTTAAGGGTTAGCGGATTAAGGAGGATGGGTTAACCTTCAAACCCATCTCTACCACCCAGACCTCTACTGATGCACAATCTTATATGTACATGCAAGATTGTGGGGGTGAGTAATTGGGATTACTCAATGAGTGTAGGTTCTAGGAATCTATGAACTCATCCGAGATTATATATTACAACAAGCACAAGTAATAAGTTAATATCACCTAACATACATCAAACAAGATTCCCTAGATAATCCACGAGTTCCCCCTAGCCAACCGCCCAAAACCTCCATGGTTTTACACGGCTTCACCAGTCAACACTCACTAAAATGTCACCATGCTAAACCGACAATCACCACACTAAACCGCAACCTCATATCTCATCGATTGCGTCATACGCCCTACAATCTTATCAACGATATTCTCATCGCCCTACAATGGGTCGACGATCTATTTCCCCACGAGAACTATGATATAGCACTAAATGTCTCCAAAACTATCACCTCTGTCTATTTCACCTCGAGAGTACAGTTCGAAACCTATTTCCCCTCTAGTACATAGTTCGAGATATTTTTCCCCACAATAATCGATTTAGAAGGTTTAATATCGGTTTGGTGTTTTAATTTAAACTGTATGATAGTTAAATTTGATAGTTAACCAAATAAGATCCAATTAAAAATGTTTAAACCCCAAATTATACCCGATTTAAGATCTAGACTCATTATAAAACAGTGATCAACCTCAAAATCGGGTTTAAATCATTCTTAATTAGATTTTATTTGGTTATCCATCAAATTTAAGTGGTTTACGGTTTAACTTAAAATAGTAAACCGATATTAAATCATCTAATTCGATTACTATGAGGAAATAGATCTCGAACTATGTACTCGTGGAGAAATATGGTTCGAACTTTACTCTCAGGGGGAAATAGACAAAGGTGATAGTTTCAGAGACATTTGGTGCTATATCATAGTTATCATGGAGAAATAGATCGTTGACCCCCCTACAAGCCTATAAAATTTAAGTGTTATCACACAAAAAATTATCCTTTAACAACCTATTACGTTCTAGGTGCTTTTAAACACATCAACACAGTCAATAAGCTTTTCATCACATCAGCACAAATCAACAACTAGATCTAGGTCAACATATACAAAGGACTAAATCCCAGAGGTATTATACGACATGAGAGAAGTTCACGATTGAGTCCTCACCTTAGCCTTTTCTCGACGTCACATATCCAGATCTAGAAGAAGAATGCATCAACACAACCATTGATCTGTACTCTTTTGCACAATAGAAGATGGGAAAATGTATTAAAGATCATATCTATCACACTTCGTGAAAAACCATGGATATGAAGAAAGCGACGAAGGATATACGAGGCTTTCCGAACAGATCTAAGGAACAATGACAAAGACAGCTGGTGGTCGGCTGCTTGGAGGCGAAGGTATGGTGGCAACCGGTAACTTGCAGGAGGCGGAGATGGTGGCTGGATCTAGGGATCGGATCTTGATGGCTTGTTGCTTATAAATATATGCAGGGTTTCGCTTCCATGTTCATTGATAAGAATTAGAGGATGAGGCACCTCATTTTATAGGAAAAGAAAGAGAAAACCCTAGGATTTCCCTTATGGGGCTTTAACTCCCAAGTGGGATAGGGATATTAGTGTTCTCCCCCACTCTCAGGAAATTCATTCTCGAATTCAGCATGAAACTACGATATGTTTCTTACCCAACGACAACTCGGCACTTGTGGTCCACTTGCTCCTGTAAAAAACTCGGTTCCTTGGTCCTTATTGTTATCCAAACGACATCTTAGATCCCATCCTTTTTCCACCGAACTAAGACCATCCATGTCTTTTTTTCCCCATCAACTACCGCTTCCTCGTGGCTTACAAAATCAACACGTCTCTTGACCATTAAGACACTATGACACCCATCTATTGATGGCTTTTAAAGAATCAACTCATTAACTATGAAAATCTTGTGATTAACTGCACGTGACATATTGTGAACTCGTACATCCGTTGTGGCATTCCAATCGACAGGCCACCACATCCATCCTCTCACAATCATAAACGATCTCATGTACCATAACATTTTTAATATCTTTAAATTACAGTCCAAATTAATTTCCCAAAATCATTCTCATCCTCATATATCATGCATTCTTATGAAAATTCCATAAAGACACGTGTTGTTATTATCATTTGATAAAGACGTGTTTACTTCGTCTCCACATCAAGTAGTTCCACTTTCTTAGATGTTTCTAACACTGTCTACCATACAAGCCTCGTACAGTCACCCCAGTGCTCAGTGGTAACTGTTATTGTACACAGTGTCAACCAATGATAGATACCTTAAACAACTTTTCTTACCATCCAAATATATTTTCACGCAACATACACTGATCATCATAACAAAGAAGTCCATCTTTACCATGTCCTATTTCTGTTATAGCACATGTAACTCTTGCAGCAATCTGCAATAGATTAACCGTTCCACCTTTATCGACTAACATACATCCACTATGAAATCCATGAAACAAAATCCTTCCTCATCTTCTCGTTTGAATCTTCATCACCTGGTCACTCACCCATTTCCTGAATTCAAGCGTGTAACAAGTCCAAAAATTCCACTCCAGGGTTGTCTGCTTGCACTGACATGTCACACAAGTGAAACTTGCCAAAACCATCACAACTTCCAATTGCGTTTATCTATACTACCAACCATATTCCATGCATAGATAATAAAGATCCTGAATTGAAGCGTGAAGCAACATCCTTCCTCCACTGGCAAAAATCATTGCACATTTATCGACTGATATACCTCCACTATGAAATCCATGAAACAACATACTCACTCATCTTGTCCTTCAAATCTTCATCACCAGGTCACTCACTCGGTTCCAGAATTGAAGCGTGCAAAAGTTCCAGTCCAGGGTTGTCCTCTTGCACTGACATGTCACACATGTGCAACTTTCCAAAATCATCAAAACTTTCAATTGCGTTTGTGTATACTACCAGTGGTATTCAATGCCGAGATAGTAAAGATCCATGTTCTAATCCTTATTACATTACGGACAATCTTCCTCTCCTACCGAAGAATTTGGACACAAGCTCTGACACATTCCATTAAGATCCAATGTCCATGTCTCTAAGATCTCCTCATAATTGGCACATCTATAGATTCCAAGTTGCCATCTTCTCTGGCGCAACTATCTCGACTCTTTTAGCCTCTAGTTTTGAGAACTTTTCGAAGGTCACCCAACTTAATAACTTCAGGCTCACAATACTATAGGTTGCTTTAGTGGGGCGTGGGTAGTTACTCCCCCCATCCACTACGGGTCCCAAATAACATGATAGGACTACGCTACTATAATCAGGTTCACACTACACTTATCAAATTTTCAATGCAAGAATTTATACATAATAAATACCCGTGATCAGCTAAGCTCATTCTTCATCTACAAAAACAACGACCCTTAGCCCTAGTGATTGTCTCTTGGGTGTTGGTGGTAATATTCCATATGTTACTCTCTCCATATGAACTATACAATCTTTTGCTATATGACCTTGACATCCGAAATGAAAACATCTAGTATTCGATTGTTGTCTAAGCGGGCAATTCTTCTTAAGGTATCGTGGCTGCTTGCACGAGAAACACACCCCATGCCAACAGTCCTCTAGGTGCTTCTTTCCATACCTTCCACACAATTATTTAAGGGAAACTGCGGTTGCTGCACTCAAGATTTTCCAAGTCCTTTTCAAAGTTGTGACATGCACACTTTTAGCTTGCTTACACTCTTCTTCTAGTCCAATCTTTTGCTCGACACCTTTTTACCAACTCACTGATGTCTTGATAATCCTGTACATTACAATGATTCCTGAATTCAATCCTCATCCCTTTCATAAAACACATAATGAGCTCATTCTCTCCCAAGTAGCGACACACAAATCTTCTTAAACGATTGAATCTTCTCCGTACTCCATCATATTCCTTTTCCCTTGGTAAATGTCCTGAAATTCACTTTTCATATGATCCATGGCCTCCCATGGAATATACTTTTGTTGAAAACCTTTAAGAAATCTGCACATGTCAGTTCATATTGTTCTTGCACTGCATCAATGACTCCCTCCCACCATACCAAGGCGTTGTCCTTTAGGTAGTGGACAGACAAGTCCTTGCGGAACTCGGCCAGCATCTGGCAGCATTGAAATTCCTCTCCAACTTCTTCCTCCAGTTGTATGCAAAGATAACGTCTACTTTAACACTAAAGAGTTCCATCTTCATGTCTCCCATGTACCTCATGATGTCCCAATATGATTGTCTTTCTCTTTGCACTAACAAATGCGGTGGTGGAGGTGGCTGGTTCATAGTCATTCCCGTTGGAGGTTGTGCATCTCCAATTCATATTGCGCCACCATTCCCTGGCATTTGCCTCGGTAAGCCTCACAATAATTTTGCAACTCCTCCGAGACTGAAACATCCACAACAACGTGGCCATTCTTCATAACCCCTCTTGTTGAGTCTCTCACCTCTGGATCCACTTTGGTACAATTCCCATTCAAACTTGTAGCAAGGGATTCACCGATGAGCTGATCTTTGGGTGGAGGTCATTGTTGAGGCAACCTTGGTATTCCTTGGATGAATCCTGATACAACTCATGGCATGTCCAATTATAGTCGCAGAAGAGTTCATTACCTCGTTGAGTATGTGAGGAGATTTGGTCAAAGCGGTCCCTAACTTTAATCCTAACGCTTTTAGAACCGAATATAGAACCACATATGAACCAGTACCTACCCACCCGAACAGAACAAGCTAGGTTTAACCCCTCCTCTGATACAAATTGTAACATCCGTCCCTAGGATCTTTCATTCAACCTTAAAAATACTTCATTCAATACTTATTTTATTTCTGACCAAAATGTCTTAAATTAACTTAATTTCACTTGAAACCCGAATATAAAACAATAATAAAGTATTATCAAAACTCAAAAGAAATCTTTAAAAAGAAAATCCGTGTCTTCCCAAAAGTGCTGGGACCATCCAAGATCTCTACTTCTGAATAGTCTCATATGTACCTGCAAGAATGTAGGGTAAGTAACTGCGATTACTCAGTCAGGTTAGGTTCTAGGAACCAATGAACTCATCTTAGATCAAATAACACAATAAACACAAGTCATAAGCTAATATCACTTAACACACATCAAACAAGATTCCATAAACTCATTAATCGACGAGTTCCCCAAGACAATTGCTTGGACACACCAAGGTTTTACATGGGTTTAAAACTCCCCGCACAACCAGCGATCGCCAAACCAACACTTTATCTAGCAGCATCTCGCCAAACCGGCACTTGAAAATTGGCACCTCGTCAAATCGACACTCGCCACACTACAGTGCAACCTCATGTCTCATCGACGGCGTCATATTCCCTACAATCTTATTGATGGCTTTCTCATTTCCATAACATCTTATCTACTTTCAGTGTTACCATATAACCAGTTATCCTTTAAGAACATATCACGTTCTAAGTGTTATTAATCACAGATATGTCTCTTCTCTTTTCTCCTCCTCCGTTTTCTCTATGTTCCTGGCCACTTTTAGGCCGTAGCCCGTTTTGCAATTTAGTGTTGTCAATCCTGACCTTCTGATCCGGGGTTTAGTCTTTCTATCGTTGGTTTTACAAAAATTGTTAAGCTATTTTTTCGAAAACTTGTTTCACATTTAGGAATAGCCATTTTTGACTCAATCTTACGGAACTTCGCAAAGTTTGATTCTAATTCTAGTATGATTTGGTCGTCAACAAACTCTGAAGAGAACATCGAAGCAAGGAAGAGATTGCAATTCTCCATTCTAAGTTTCCGTTCTTGTTTTTTCATACCAATGGCTTTACGAAAATTATCAACTACACTTTGCATATTGTTAAAACTCTTATTAAATGCTTATGAGTAGCTGTTTTCGACTCAACGTGACAGAATTTCTTAAAACTTGATTATGTATTCCGTATCAACGGAACTTTACGAAAGCATCAAAACAAAGTGAATAGAAGCAAACAAGGACTCGAGGAAGAGTGAAGTGGGCGAGGAGGAAGAAGCATTAAAGTCATTATGTCATGTGGGGTGACGTTCTCAGCTCGCTAAACTGTGAGCGAACTGGTCCTGTTCTAGCCTTTCTTATCTTACTTAGTTTTCCGTTGATTGCTCCGTACAATCTTGTTTGATTTTCTGAAGGTCGCCAATTTTTTTTTTGAGTTTTTTTACGAGTCTTTTTTTTAAATGTACTAAAATTTGTTTTGTAAATTAGTGTCGAGTTTAATTTCATGAAACATGTTTTGTCAAATGTTGTCAATCTTAATTTTATGAAAGATGTTTCGTAAAATGATCTCGAGTTTAATTTTATGAAAGTTATTCCGTATAAGTTGTCGAGTTTAATATTACGAAAGTTGTTCCTTTAGATGTTGTATAGTTTAGTTTTACGAAAGCAGTTTCGTAAAATTTTGTTGAGTTCAATTTACGAAATCTGTTTCGTAAAAATTATTAGAGTTTGGCTTTACAGAATCTGTTTAGGAAAACTCATGTTTTCACTGATGTTTTCCAAATTTGCTTTCTGAGTTTTATATCAGAAATTCAAGCGCAATGGGATTTGTTGTCGTTATTTAAACTTAATAAAAAAATCTAGATTCTATAGAATTGACAGAAGGGACTTTTGCGTACTTTTTCTGAAGTAAGCATAATAAACAAATATCGAGAAATCACATATTAGGTTGCTATTTGATGCTTGAATGTTTCCAAATTTTTATGTTTCATAAGATGATCTAATAGTGAGGGATACGATCTCCTGTTTTGTTTTGTTTACGTCTTCATCAACTACTTTGGATTCCAAAGAGATCAACTTTTTAAAGATTTTTCGAAAGAAATACAGAAGTGAGCTATGCGTACCCGATTTTGTTTGTTTCCTTTTTCGCGAGAATTCTGGGATTTCTCCAGAATTTTCGGGGAGAGAAATTTTATTTTTCCAAAATCTTTTCGAAAAAGTGTTTGGTTGAACCCCTTGTCGCAGTGATATCTCCCCAGTTCAATAACTAGAAAATTTTAGAGTGGTCTCGTTAGCAACCAATATCTTTTCTGACAATAACGTTTCTGCCTATTTATACATAGAACTCGTGAGCTTGTCTTAGTCACTCGTCTTATGGAGAAGAGTCTTAACCAGGTCTTTTATTTCATTGTGTGTGGTGGCCTTTGCGTTGGCAATAGGAGCGGTCACTGGTGGTGTTGTATCACCAATTTTATTTTCTCCGTTGATAGTGTCAGCGTGAGATGCATGTTCATCTTCTGTACTTCAAGACATATTTTCGACCAAACGATTTGCGGCCATGAGTAAGAATAATCACCCCCTCCCCACTGTAGCATCAAACTGTGGGAGTCATAATTCACACAATTTATAGTGAAGAAAGAAAATATTTTACGGGGGTACAGGTTTTCTAATGACAAGTAATCAAAAATATACTGAAACAAAAAAAAGATAATACGAAAAATGAACTTAAAAACAAGAGACTTTATTTTGGGTTTGCGTATGAGTGTTTCAGAGACAGAATCATAAAGGACATTTGTCTAGAAGCGAGACTAAAATGGTAATCTAATAACACATGCAGTAAAACCCCATATATCTAAATTCCTACAGTAACAACATAAGCCAAGAGAACATATATGAGTCGGCGCTCATGTTGCAAAAGACGAAATAAAGTCTGAGGTTTGTAATTTCAGAGAGTTTTGATAGCTAAGTTTCTTCCTCTCTTCATTTCTGTCCCAGTCATTTATATAGTCCTCCAAAGTTGGCCGCGTTCCATTTTCCCACAGCAGATCCTTATATCTTACATCTTCACCGATATTTCCTATTTGTTGAGATTTAAGTTTATCTCTTTCGTAGATTTCCCAATATCCTGTTTTTCCTTATTCTTCCCCAAGCAAAGTAAACCGTCACTGAGATTGAACTACTTTACATTTTAAGTCTTAAGTGGGTCGTTTTTTGTTTTAGGCCATTTTGGACTGTTTTTACGATTTACACGTTTTTTATGATTTTTCTCGGAAAATTGTCAATTAGCTCCGAATTGCGGGTTTTTATGTTGTTGTCTACGAAATGATAAAAATCATTTTGTTTCATTGAAAACATATTGGTGTTTATGTTAACCATTTTTTACTCAAGATTTGTCTAAATTCTACGGAAAGCAAAGTATTCATTGCTTTCTCCACCAATTCTCAATGGTAACTCTGATTGTGAAGAAATGAAGAAAGTTACAGACAAGATTCAAGCGAGAACATGATGGAAAGAAGAGTGGAGATTATGAGGCATAATGGGTAATGTTGATCAGTGATGAGAAGCTAAGGTCAATGATGAACTTCTCAACGGGCGGTCTGGAGATCAACGGGTGATGTGGAGAGTAACATGCAATGATGAACTACTCGGGGAGAGAAGTGGGTGATTTGGACTGGTCAACTGGTGATGTGAGAGCCAAGGGGCGATCGTGAGAGGGAGCCAATGGGTGATGTGGAAGAGAGAGAGACAAGCCAATGGCGATGTGGAAGGGAGAGAGAGGAGCCAGTGGGAGATGTGGAGATGAGAGGAGAGGAGAGGAGAGGAGAGAGAATGGGCGATGTTGCCAATCCTCTGCCTTGTCTTCTCTCTTCTGTTCTCCGTTCATAGTTTCGTATTTTTCCAGAACTATTTTGATTTTCTTACGATAAGGTTTTCCAAGAAAACCTTATGAAGTTTTTTTACGGAAGAATGTTTCGTAAAACTTGTTTTGATTGTTTTACGATTTTTCCATACAAAAATTTTCAAAGTTAGTTTTTGCGGAAAATTGTTTCGTAAAACCATGTTGCTTCTCGTAAAAACATCCCAAAAGGAAGCTTTTCTGGATAACTGGACAGAAATCACTTTAGTTCCTTTTTGGGAAGAAATATGTGGAGTTTGTTTGACGTATCTTTGTTCAAGTAGGCACGTCGAATGAGAAATTCTTATCTCGACATTTCCGGTCATTCTTGTAAACAATACGATTATCGTGTCAGTTAAGCTGTTAATTTTGCTAGGACCGATTTTGACCTCCTCAACGGGCGATATCCTTGCAGAAGGGCGTTGTGCACCTTGATTCTCAAAGAAACAGTGTCTGAACTACTCGAAATCTTGTTCTATTGAGATATTGCCTTGAAGAACTTGAAATCAATGTCAATGTCAGCACACCTTGATTCACAGCGCCGTAACTATGTTTCGAATCACCGTTGAAGAGAACTGAGAAATTATAAGATCGTGAGCTTGAACATAGGAAGTAAGAACTTGCGGAAACGAAAACCACAACCTCGACTGAGAAAATTACGAATCATAAAGGCAGATCCCACTCGGAGGTGGCACCTTAGGGCTCTCCTCCGCGGAAGGGACCCTCATCTGAAGATTGGTGGGAAAAAGACAGATTTTCCCCAACTTCTTCAAGAATTCGTTGGAAATGGACGAGGGGCCGATGGTGTCTTAATGTCAGCTTCTTCTTCCTCTTCCTCGGGAGCCTCTTGAAGCTCGGACACAACATCAAAACTTCTATCATCCCCCCCCCCCCGCCTCGAAGCCGGAGGAATCAAAGAATCAGACTCTCGGCGGTCAGACCCATTGCTGGATACAATAGCAGGTTCTTCAACATCCAAACGCGGCACAAAAGAATTAATCACCGCCGGAGCAAGAAAAGACCCTTCGCTAGAACCAAAATCCACCATCTCTTTAGAAAAAACAACAATGCAAGGTCTTCATCGAAAAAGATATAGAAGCAATAAACGGTTCAGAAAACTTAAGTAAAAATAGGAGGGGGTTCAAGGAAGCAATGAATAAAGGGAATCAAAGTAATAATCTGAGAGAAAAGAAAAAAGAAGACGAAGTGGAAGAATTACAAGGGAAAAAAACCTTCATTCAACAAGGGAGAAAGACAAGCAAGGGAACTATAAGGGAAGTATAAAAGGAGGAACGAAGAAACTGTGAGAAAAGAAACGATCAAACAAGTCCAATCCTAGCAACACAATAAAAGAATAGTGACAAGACGACATGACTGTTGAAGAACCCGAGGGCTCGGCCCACGTAAAAGGTAACCAATCTCGCCGCTACATGTGTTACGCGTATGAAACACTCCAACTCGCTCCCAATAAACTTGTTTCGTCTGACGCGCATTCACGGGCTGTAGTAGGGGCTATTGTTTGAGGGTGGATCTTTATCCTCAACCTGAGTTGGATTAGGAAGAATAAAGCCCTAAGTTGACTACCACAAGTCAGCCCAGCCTCGGCCCAGAAAGGAAAGACATTTCACCACGCAAGGAGGAGCAGTGCAAACAGTAGGCTATAAATAGCATGTGTCTACCGCCGATTGTAGCTGATAGTAACGACTCCGACCTTGCGAGCAACAAGTACAATGATGACCGCCAGAGCAACTCCCTGACAAGGCCACTATGAAAACAAGGAAAGAGAGGAAGGAGAACTCAATGAATACCACATTGGATTGAAGTGAAATGGAGATAGCAAAGGAGAATGACAACAAGCTTTTACGCTACTGAGTGCCGGTTTTTATTTCTCGAAAGTCAAACTTTGTAATTTTTTTTTCGATTCGACTTGTACACTTTAATAAACGGAATCTTTGACCATAATATCTCTCATTATTGTTTGATTATTATGTAAAGTAGGAAATAAAGAAAAACAAGAATTCAGCAAAAAAATCACGAATTTTGCACAAATTGCCAAAATAAATCTGGACATGACCCTGGCCAAACGAAACCTGTACTTTTATTGACTTTATTAGTTTATTACAAAACTTTCGATTGACTAACCAATTAGAAACACCGTTAACGAGCAGTGAAGACGTCGTGTTAACGACGTTAAATGTTGATGTTAACTAATACGACGTCGTTTTGTCTATCTGGGTGATTAAAGACAAATGAATGAAATGACGTCGTTTTAGTTAACTTTGTTATTTAAAAAAGTGCTTCCGTCGCGACTCGAACCCGAGTAAAGATAGGTTAATAGGAGGGGTTTTGCCACTGGGCTAAGGAACTTCTCGAGATATTACTATACATGTTAGATTGAATTAATAAAGGGACTACAAATAAACATAACTATCTCAATAATCTGAATTTACTTATTAATTTGATTTAATAATAGACTTTAATAAATTTGAATGATTTTTTTTCGTTAAAAATACAAAGATTCAAATTCGAAAAAAGACTTCTGAATTTGTGAATGCTAATTAAAATTCATATGTTAAATTTCAAAATCACTATATTTTACACTGATTTATAAAAGAACAAATATCTCTGATAATGTTTTTGAAGTTTTTGTCACAAAAATAATTTTTAAAAATAAAAATGACCAAACTAGCCCTTTTTATATTTTTTTATTTTTTTATGAATAAAAAAATTAATATTTTTTATTTATTCAATTTTAAATCTAAACCCCAAAACCTTTATTCTTAAAACTGAAAAAATAAAAAAAAAATATTAATTTTTATTCTTAAAAAATAAAAATAAAAAAAATAAAAAGGGCTAGTTTGGTCATTTTTGGGGTTTAGGTTTAAAATTGAAAAAATAAAAATAAAAATATTAATTTTTTTATTCTTAAAAAAAACAAAGCTGGTTTGGTCATTTTTATTCTTAAATGTTATTTTTGTGACAAAAACTTCAAAAAAGTTATCAGAGATATTTGCTCTTTTATAAATCAGTGTAAAATATAGTGATTTTGAAATTTAACATATGAATTTTAATTAGCATTCACAAATTAAGAAGTCTTTTTTCGAATTTGAATCTTTATATTTTTAACAAAAAAAAATCATTCAAATCCATTAAAGTCTATTATTAAATCAAATTAATAAGTAAATTCAGATGATTGAAATAGTTATGTTTCTTTGTAGTCCCCTTATCAATATAATCTAATATATATAGTAATATCCCGAGAAGTCCCTAAGCCCAGTGGCAAAACCCTTCCTAAAACGACGTCGTTTCATTCATTTGTCTTTAATCACCTAGATAGACAAAACGACGTCGTATTAGTTAACAGCAACATTTAACGTCGTTTTAACTGCTCGTTAACGGTGTTTCTAATTGGTCAGTCAATCGAAAGTTTTGTAATAAACTAATAAAGTCAATAAAAGTTTATATTTATTTCGGCCAGCCAGTATGTTGAAGTTTATTTTGGCAATTCGTGCAAAGTTCGTGATTTTTTTGGCCGAATTCTCAAAGAAAAACTGATCAATGTTATTCAATTTATTTAAGTTTACCTGATTTTAAACCAATACATAAAAAAAATCAATTTTTTTTATTTTTGGTTTGAAAAATTAATATCCAAACTAACCGATGATTGAAGCGACCAAACCACATTTTAGTTTAATTAATTTCAGTAGAGTTTTAAAAACCCAACTACCCCCAAAACAAAAAGACAAACCGAACCTGACCCATAAAACTGATAATGCAGGCGTACTTTGGATCAAGAACTATTAAACGTAGGCAATGTTTATTCATTTTTGTGTCGTCTGCCAAGAATTTTTTGGTTCGGTTTGGTTTTCTCTAATGTTCCACTTTGTTCTTTTTATCTTGTAAAACTCGCATATGTTATCACGGCTTTAAACCTGGATTATGACAAAGTAGCTAAGTTTAAGACAAACTAGGCTAATTTGCTTTAAAAGGTTGACGAACATATGTATTGATCTGCTTTTAAGTTAGACTTGGACTAGGTATGTACTTATAGAAATCAGTTTGATATGTTTAGTCCTTGCTTCATCTCGTGTAACTTAAATGTCTATGTAGATTTCTTTTCGAAAGAGACCGGAACATAGAGTTAACTTGTGCTTATGTGTGTCATAATCTGCTGGCATCATCGATTTGAGACCCTCATTAATGATGTCCTTATATATCATCCGGACAGAATGTAAGTTTCCGAACAAATGAGCACACAATAACTAGATCATTCACATATGACGTATATTATTTATAAAGCAAACTAGTGGCAAACAAGAAAAATAACAAATGTTGTAAAAGGATCAATACTGGACAAAAGAACATTTGTGTATACAAGCTTGTTTTCATTTCCAATCAAGCATATCAAGAAGCCACAAAACCTCTTCTTTAGTCTCAGCAACATCACAGAAATCCAACTGAATTCCGAAAACATCGAGAAGCCCATCGTTTATATCCTCAGCATCCATGAAAAGCAAAGAGACCCATGCTCGTATCCCAGAGACAAAAGGGTAATAAGGAGATAAGTCGAGATACTCAAAAGCAAGAGCCCGGTACGACGAACGGTCGATATACTCAAAGACAGACCGGTTGATTATCCGAGCAACCTTGTCTGAATCATTCCTTCCCACGAGCATAGAGACACTAACCGTCTGGTTTAACGGAATAGTGAATCTTGGCTCAGAGGGAACAACCATTTTGTAATCAGGTTTGGCTAAGTGAGTCCTAAGAACGTTGCTGATTCCTGATGGTAATGGTTTAATTCCAGTTTCCATCGCAATACCGGGTATTAAACCAGAGAAAACCGGTTTGTCTTCGGACCAAATGTCGACGAAGAACTCCAAGTTTTCAAAGGAGAGTCTAGGAGGAGGGAGGGTGCGGTTTAGCCGCCGTTTGCTAAACGTTTGAAACATCTTGTAGTATGTTCCCGTTGGCGGTTTGGTTCGTTTGCAAACGGAAGGCCATTTCTTGGCGCATTGACATTTCCAGTAAAAATCGTCCTTTGCTATGTGTCTCCATTGTTTGCATACACCCATACAAGCTGCGAGATCTTCACCTTCAAGCAATGGAAAAACATTCTTCAAGACTTCTTCAGTGAACATCATTACACGATGCTGCTGAGACAGAAACAGTGACACATATGGTTAGTTTTAAATCAGATATTCAGACAGAAGATCAATCTACTTTCACACAAATGTGAACATCAGAACAGAGCCTGGCTGATTCTGTAAGCAATTTATATCAACGAAATTTAAGATCAGACCAGAATCATCTGATCAAATCTGCGATTTAGCATAAAATTACAAGTTAAAATCGAAATCGAACATTTTTTTTTATATTTTCAGTAAATTTCATGAAGACGAGCAAAGAATGAGCGAGATCCATATCGGAAGTTTGAAACAGGACAGGATCATGGTCAAAAGAAGGAGAATCAGAAAGCCGCAAGCTTTCAGATTCAGCAATATTGGAGAAAAACTAACCTTTCACACAATCTGGGGAGGCTGAATCTGGATGATCCTATAGACACGATGGAAGAATGTTTCCTGGGAAGATTAGGGGAAACATAAAGCAAGCAAATGCATCGAAGTGGCTGGAAAGAGAAGATTAGGAAAATTAGAAAAAGTATATTCGGTCAAATGGGCCTTAGCCCATTAATCTAGCCCAGGATCATAAAATAAGATTTGAAGTTTGTTTTTTCTTTTTGTAATTCTCTCTTGTTGTTTAACGTACGTACGTTGTTTTTTTTTTTTGGTAATGAAAGGAAAACACCTGATCTTCAGCTCTAAGAAAGACCGTAAAATCTTGTGTTGATTCTGATTTTTGCACGATGCAGAAGTAGCACGACTTAGATTAACCAAGCAGCTCTCCAATACTACTGACACCTAAGCATACATGGGGACCTGCACGAATGGTGTAATGAATGCCCCGCTCTCTTCTACATGGATCCAATGAAATTGAATTCTCTGTGAAGATGCAGAATACCAACGGCTAGATGGTAAGACCCTGTGCATTTGTAACTAAACCCACGATCTGGACCGTTTGATTTGAAGTCCCAAATCTGTATCTGCTAAGATTTGTAAAAATACATGTAAGATGGTACTTGGAAATCCATAAAATCCCCAAAAAGAATATGAAGATCCAAATTAATATGAATAAGTATTTAAAAACTCAGAAAATAACTTATATATTAAGTTTACTGTTTATGTTGGTCTGTAAACATACATAAACTTGAAGTATTATTAACAGAATCAAAAAAAAAATCAGAGCCAGAATATGTCTATGTGAACCTAAGTTATTATTTATTGAATCCGACGTGTGTAAACCCGAAATATAAAACCTGAACGAGATCAATAAGACTGAACCCGAAAACAGAACCCTACCAGATAACCAAACTCTCTAGCCTACTACAAGTCTTGTATATATTAGTCCTGAGCATATTATCCGAAATTAGAACCGGAACCAAACCAAAAAACCTGAGACCAAAACCAGATAAAAAATTACAAAAAAATTTCTAAATCCAAAAAACTGAAACTGAATCGGATCCAAACTCAGAACCAAACAGGTACCCAAATATTTTGAATATAATAAAAATATTAAATAATTTTAATATATAAAATGTAATTTATAAATAAAAATATCCAAAAACCTGAATTACCAGAATATTTTTCGGGTTTAACTTGGGTTTTCGTTTTTTCTGGTTTTTGGGCTTTAAACACGAACCAAACCTGACTATATCTAGTTCGGTTCCACTTTTGGTTTTATAAAAAAATAGAAACCCGATCCAAACCCGATATTACCCGAACCGATCCGATTCAACCCTAAATATTCCTTGTTTGTAAATGGGTCCTAAACACCCCAATCTGAATAATCCAAAAACTGAATGACCCGAACCGGTCCGAACTGAAAACCTGAATGGCTAGCATTAGTATATATAATAATACTTTACATTCACATTTTTATCATGGTAATTGTTTTTTGCTAAAAAAATGGTAACGCTCCGCCCGCCCATGGCTAATGGGCCACCCGCGCTCTCTCACGACCCATGGCTCTCATCTCGTTCAACAAGCGGTGCATTAAATTTACAAAGGCTCAAAAATCTTGTTTACTGACCATGCACTCATCACATGGCATTTCTCCATGCTTTGGCTTCACTCACACGATATCGCGAATCACAGATCACCATCCTTTCATTACTCTAGCCCAAGCACGCTGAGTTCTAAATTGATGTGTAACTGAAAAAGTAAGTACACTTTGTGACATAAGTAGTCAAGTCAATTCTATTAAATCTTTCCACGTATATCAGAAATGAGGATGTTACAAAAACTATTATGAACACTTTCGTGCCGATGTAACATATCTAAAGACCAAAGTATTTCTCAAACATGTTTACTACTTTTTATTGATATTTTACTCTTCTCTATATTTCTAGTCCTACTATCTTTATTCTTTAGACAATTCCACAATACCAAATTTAGTATTGAAATAACATCAAATTTAGTGTTTTAAAGTATTATTTTATTTTTGTAACTCCAACTACAACACCAAATTTTACACTGAAAAGGCTTTCTATTATATAAACACAATCTTCTAAATTTAATAATATCATTAAATATTAATTATTTATATTTATTTAAGTATAGTTTAAACATTATATTATAATCAATAGAATTTACAAACAAAATATTTTATTGTATATATTTTCAGATTAGTACATTCGGAACACATACATTTAATTAAGTGATTACATTAGTCTTATAATCTTACATTTGCAAAGTGTACTTAAAAGTTAATATGCATTTCTATTTTAATCAATTTTATTATTAAGTTATATATTTTAAAATTAAAATTAAATTTTCATATTACTAAGACTGAGACATTACAAAAAAGTTTATGGTATATCTCTATTTAGTTACAAATTTTAACGAATTAATACCTCTATAATAAATTTAATGACAAAATATTTATAGTATATCTATATTTAGTGCCAAAAGCATTATTACAATTTAATGGCAACTATTGATGATAAAAGTTTATGAAAAAAACTTAGAGAAAAATTCAATTTTATTTTTAGTTTACATCATTTAAAAGAAATTGAAAATAAACATCTGAAATGTCTTCGATATTTATTATAGATTAAATTAAAATTCGCTCCGCTAAAACTGTGGTCACAGTAATAGTTTGATAGGAAAGTAAATATTTGTCTACAAAAAACTCATTTTGGTAAAAAGAATAACATTATTAATTGCCTAAATTTAGAGCATGAATATATTACTGATAATGTCGTATTTGTATGTTGGAGTTTGGAAATCGGTTGGAATAAAACCAAATTATAAAGGCGAAAAGAGGAAAAAAATAGTGAAGAATACGCTGGACAATTGGGTGACCATTCCGGTCCGGATCGATTTTAATCGGGTTTCGGTATTTTGGGTTTACAAAAGTAAGTCCCATTTGGTTATTATAAAAATTTTGGGTCAGTCTCGATTCGGGTTTTAACGGGTTCGGGTCGGGTTTGATAGCACATCTTAAACCCAGTTGAATCCATATGATTTCCGGGTTCGGTTCCTATCCGGGTTTTGGGTATACAGACTATTCATATTATCCAAAAGTTCTCTTTTCACCTGAAAGTTCAAGTTTATTTAATAAATGTACACCTGCATTTTTGTTTCACGGAACACTTACAGGCACTGTAATGCTTAAAGAACAAAAGTAATACAAGTAAAACACTAGCAGACGCTGTTAACATGATCCAAAACAGACACTGGCAACACTAATCAAAGCAGAGGTTCAACGTTATCTTGTAACCCATTTCTCATGCAAATACAACCTGAAACATACTTCAAAGTACCTGAATAACACAGAACCTGAAGTACACAGCCATCTCAAAACGTGGACAAAGAAATGAGAAGTACCAAACTAATTTGCAATATTGAAAGACAGTCGACTATGGAGGCATATATAAGCACATCTGGGCAAATAAGAAAGGGGATGATTTATATACTCTTAGAATTCTCTGCACTTAGAAACCTTAGGCATTATTCTCGACATGTTTAGTTTTCTATGTTTTGCACTCGGTTACTAGACGAACTCGCGAAGGTAGTTCGATCTCTTGTTCAACTCTTTTTAAATTGAACTATGTTCGGCTTAATCCTCGAAAGGAGTATGTAGGTAGCTTTTCATAAAGTCATGTCTGAAATCAATAAAAAAATCGCATATTTTTGTCTTTTGCTAAACGAGATGCGGCTCATATAGGTCTTCTTGGCATAAGTGATTATGCTAATAAACTTAGTTAGGTTTTGTTGTCTGTGTTGCTTGATTTTCTTTGTAATTTTACATCCAGGCGAACTCTTTGTATATTTTTATCTCTGGAACGTTCATACGCAAATTTTAAATAAAGATCTACTTCTTTCTAAATTAGTTTTTTTTGTTTTCTGTATTTTTGGCATTTTGTTTGATCACTTGTCGTTGGTACTTGCAGAGAATCCGAACTTCGGAAAGCTACACTTTTTTCCCCTAACAGTTTTGACAGTGAGAATTTTGGTTCTCACACTTATCATTATGTCCATATTTTGCATTATTCACATAAGCAAACAATAACCCGATGTTATCAAACCTAAAGCTCTAAACCAAAAACTCCGACACCACTCTTATGGGTAATATCACTTAAGTAAGATACTACCAGTCTACTCCCTCCGTTCCCGAAAGTAAGATTTTGTGGGAGTTTTTTTTTGTTCCACAAAATAAGATTTTCTAGAATTTTAAGGTACTTTTATTAATTAGTGTTAATGAATTGTATACTTTCAAGAAACATTAATTAAAAATACTTAAACTGTTTAAATCTTATTGGTCAATAGTTATTGGAAACTGCATAATAGAAATAAATAATATAGTTAATCATAAACATTAATTATGTTCTTAATAAACGTGCAAATTCTAGAAAATCCTACTTTCAGGGGAGTAATATTTATGATATCATTTTATTGGGAAACACTCACTTAAGTAAGCTACTACAGCTACTACGAGTCTAATATTTATGATATCATTTTGTTGAGAAACACGTGCATCGAAAACAGAAATGTGTTCTCCACACTTGTATGAACCTTTGAGGAAATAACTTCGACAATAACACATGTATCTTTTGTTATGTCTTCGTTTTTAACCACATAAATTAGATTACAAAATTTATATATTATATTAATAATATTCAAAATCCAATACTAATCTCATGGAATAATTTCAATAATTCAACTCTAAATTTGTTTCTCTACAACCAAACTTATTGGGATTTCTCCGTTAGGAAAAACTCAACAGGAACTAACATGAACCTTAATATAGGTATTTAGACATTGCATGATTGCATCATTACATGGCAGTTTGAACTCAACATATCATGTTATTAAAAATACAACTTCAACCATACCTCTTCATTGTTTAGCAAAAAAAAAAAAAAACTATACCTCTTCATCTGGATGTTTTATAGTTTAACTCGCGGGGTCAATGATATAAAAAAATGGGCCATACTTATTTCACTAGTTTTCTTGTCGGCTCACTTTCTTAAAACTTAAAAGTAAAAGAATAATTAGGGCCAAAAAACAAAAGAAACATGTTAATTTAAAAAATGAACATGACAAAAATAGAGGTATCTTTATACAATATATTCGTTATTCCCTTCATCACTTGTTTTATTGTTATTTACTTTTAACAGCTTAAAAATATTTTTTAAAATTTTTTGTATTTACTTAAAAACATAGTTTTTTTTCTTTATATTCTGTTTTTTAATTTTTAAAACAAACATATATTTATAAATTTAATATTTATGTTTTTACGATTTTGATGTTCTATTTTATTTAGCATATATATAAAATAAAATGTAACACATTTTCTCTTTTTTCTCATGTATGAAATTGTGATGTTTTATTCTATTTAGTATACATAAAATAGAAATGTAATACTATTCCCTCTCACTCTCCTTCTTGTTACAAAAAAGACAATGTTGTCCACAAAAGTGACAAATTGTCACATTAATTTCTAAAAAGTATATACATGGTTAATTTGTTAATTTTTATCTCCATTATATTTGACAAATTTACCACAAGTAAAATGTGTTATCGTTTCAATTACTAATAATATAGGCACTCACTAGTCGGCTAGTCCTATAATCGAATGCTTTTCAGTTTTGATTTAAGATACAGAATGGTGAGTGAGGAACAAAAGGGAATGAAAAGATGTCTCGTCAACATCTAAATTTCTTAGCAACCTTTTAAAATTTATTTAAGACCACGAAAAAATACGTTGTCCCTACCCAAATCATAGTGTCCCTGATCACTTCCACTTTCATCAAACAATCAAAACAAAAGCCAAAAACTTTTGTTCTCTGACCTCCTTATTAGCACATGTATCCATTACAATGTGTAAGGAGTTTAGAAATTTGTGTTGAAGATATATATATGAATGAATCTAGCTAATACAGTTCAGAATTGTTATATATAAGAATGAATCTAGCTAATGCAGTTCAGAATTGTTTTGCATTATAAATTATCAAAACTTATCTACTTTCGTTTTACATAAGTTTTGTTATATATATATTGTTGTGTATACTTAAAGAATAAAATCAAAATAGAATTTGATTCCCTGTTTTGTGTTGCCAGTTCATAACGGATGTTAAACATGTATTACACCACGTTGAGATATAACTTTATATTGGCTAGAACATGATCAACTACAGATGTGAAACATGTATGAACACTTTGAGACATAACTTTATATTGGTTATAACAAAATCAACATCTGTGTCTTTCACTCTGTATTGGATCAAGGAGTTCGATTCCACCTTTTACAAACTCTACGCTTGAGCCAGTTGATAATTTAGACTTTGATCCCTATGTTGATTAGCAGAAACGTTTTACCAGAAGATTATAAAGTTTAACCCGTGTGTGCTGCCACAAATTGTAGTAGACCAAAATCATAAATTCGCTATGGCAAAAATAGAATAAAAATTAAATAAATAAATTCGCTATGGCCTCGTGTTCAATTCTACCGTGAATCTATTCAATTAACTTATCATCCATTAAAAAACCTCTCTCCACTTGCGAAACTGAGATCTCTCCCGTTCTCTGTTCACCGTCGCTTTTCCCAGCGCCGGCCTCCTCCGCCGCAGATGCCAAAGAAGAAAAGGAAGCCGAAATTCTCTTCTCCTGGGGTAGCCCCTCTGGCTCTGTCTCGTCTGCCTCGTCAGGGTCTCGCCCCCCCCCCCTCGCCCGCCGTTGATGTCGTCGCAGACCCGAGCTCAGATCTGAAGATTCCTGTCTTGCATGATGCCTCCCGGCCGCCAGTTTCGACCGCTAAGCTTATCGTTGACCTTTCTGGTGCCGTCACAGCCACCAATGACGATAGCGCTCCTGAAATCCCTAGCCCCTTAACAGATGGTGCCGTCACAGCCACTATCGAAGAAGGTGAAATTGTGGAAGCTAAGTCTGATGAGATTATGGTCGATATTTCTGGTGCCGTCACAGCCACCATTGCCGATAAAGCTCTATCAAACCCTAGCCATAGCGCTGCTCCGGTTAGTACAGATTCAACCACAATAGAAGAAGGTGAATTTGTCCCCCCTGCAGTGGTGGAAAAAGATGCAGGTGCAAATGTCTCTGTCTCAAGGCAAGCCAAAAGTCCTGCTGATCTCTGGCGCAATTTTGTTAAGTCAAACCCCAGGAAACTCCAACCTGAGGGCACTCCCTTTCGTTTGGACTCAGGAGAAGCTTGCGTGAAAATCCCAAACTCAGTTATAGAGAAAAATAAAAAGTCTTGGGATAACTTCATCTTAGGGCAATTTTACGAGGAACCGCCTGCTCGTGGTGCTGTTCATGCTATTGTCAATGGTATTTGGAGTAAGCAAAGGCGTGACATCTCAGTCTCTAAGATGGAAGGCCATGCTTTCTTATTCCGCGTTCCTTGCCCAAATGCTCGCCGACGTATTCTCAGTCAATGCTTGTGGCAAGTGGACGGCCAAACCATGTTTGTAGCCAAATGGTCCCCGGGTGTCCGTCCTGAAAAGCCAGAGCTCTCAACGGTTCCAGTATGGCTAGACTTTACTGGAGTTCCCTTGCAATTCTTCAATAAAGATGCTTTAAAGGAAATTGCAGGTTTAGTCGGTCACCCCTTGTGCTTGCATCCCTCAACTGAAAATCTTACCAATATTGAGGTTGCTAAAGTCTACACGGTCATTGATCCGAGAAAGCCTCTTCTAGAAGCGGTGAATGCCCAATTCGAATCCGGCGAGGTGGTTCGCATCACGGTCTCCAGTCCTTGGCTCCCTTCCCTGTGTGGACACTGTGGCAAAGTGGGTCACACAGTCTCCAAGTGCCCTAACGCTCCACCAAAGTGTGAAGTATGTGGTTCCGTCAAGCATTCCTCGTCCACTTGCACCAGGTTACGAGTCGGTTTGCGCAAGGACAAAGCCCCGATAGCGAGCCAGTTTCCTATCATTGGTCACCCCTCTGTGTCGGTGAGCACAAAGAAGACCAGTGGTTCATTGCACCCTGCAGCTGGGAAAGAAAGTGGTTCTTCAACTGATTTTAGGGTGAACAAGCAGGATATTACCAACCGGTATTTGCCCCCCGCGCGTAATAACCTTATTGTCAATGACCTAAACAACGCAGTGACCACAGGTACTTTACCTCAAGGATCTGCCTCTGATTTGGACTCAGGTTATGACAGTATCTCTGCGGATGAGGACTACCCACCTGAAGAAGCAGAAGGTTTCTCTCGGGTTATCTCTAAGAGTATGAAGAAGCGTTTTATTCGTAAAGCCAGGGCTAGAGGCCCTTTAAACCTCTGACTCTCACCTCTTAATGGATATTTTTTGTTGGAATATAAGAGGAATAAACGATAAAATAAAACGTCGCGGAGTTAGAAAATGGCTGAAGAAGAATCAGCCCCTTTTTGGTGGTCTCGTTGAGACTCATGTCAACCCGGTTAAGGCTACTGATATCATCAACAGAGTTTTTCCTGGATGGCGGTTTGAATGTAATTATAAATTCTCCGATCTAGGAAAAGTTTGGCTTTTTTGGCACCCTTCTGTTTCAGTCTCTATTTGTCATAAATCTCTTCAGTCGATTACTGGTATTGTGAAGCTCCCACTGGTTAATTATCAGTTTGCTGCTACGATGGTTTATGGCTCCACCTGCAGGATAGTCAGAAAACAATTATGGTCTGATATAAGGTTTCTGGCCAGCTCTCCTCAGATTTCCCAACTTCCTTGGACCCTACTAGGAGACTTTAATCAAACTCTCTCTGCTATGGAACACTCTTCAGCAGCTCACTACTCTTGCCCTCGTGGGATGAGGGATTTCTCTTAGTGTACAGCCTCAGCAGAGCTTTATGATCTTCCATACACTGGTAACTTTTTCACATGGTCCAACAAGCAAGGGGTCTCTATTGTATCGAAGAAATTGGACAGGATTTTGGTAAGTGATAGTTGGCTTGCAACCTTCCCTAACTCTGAAGGCATTTTTGGTGATCCTGGTGTCTCAGACCACAGTCCCTGTTGCATTTCCCTTGACCCCTCCAAACCAAAGCTAAAGAGGCCTTTCAAATTTTTTGGTCTCCTAAATCATAACCCAGAGTTTCACATCCTAATAAGTGAATGCTGGCGTGCTCTCTCTTTTGAAGGCTCTAAAATGCTTCGGGTCTCTAAAAAGCTAAAAGAGCTCAAAAGTGTAATTCGTTCTTTCAGTAGAGACAACTAATCAAACTTGGAGAAAAGAGTTACTGAGCCATTTGAAGAATTGCAAGCTTGTCAAAGAATCACGCTCAGCAACCCTTCCCAAGTTGCTGCCTTAACTGAGAAGATTGCTCAAGAGAAATGGAGTGTCTTAGCAAAAGCCGAAGAATCTTTTCTGCAACAAAGATCAAAAGTGAATTGGTTGGGAAAAGGTGACTGCGACTCAGCTTATTACCACAGGTCCATTCGCTCCACGTAATCCTTCAATCTGATTTCTTCTCTTCTTGATGATAATGGTAATCTTCTAGATGTAAAGGCAGAGATTGAGAATCATATTGTCGGGTTCTATGAAAATCTGTTGGGTGGTGATCAAGTTCCTTCTGATGCGTCCCTCTTAGAACTCGGTACTCTTATGCCACAAAGGTTAGACAATTCTATCTTGTCTATTATCTCTGAACCCTTTTCTGATGATGCAATTCGAGAGGTGTTCTTCAGTATGCCAAAGAATAAATCTCCAGGCCCAGATGGCTATCCGGCTGAATTCTTCACATGTCACTGGAACACAGTGGGAAGAGATGTCACTGACGCGGTTCGGGAATTTTTTCAGTCTTGTTGCCTTCTTCAGCAATGGAATACTACAATCCTCACCCTAATTCCTAAAAAGCCTTCTGCAAACCGAATAACTGATTTCCGTCCAATATCTTGCTGCAATACAGTGTACAAAGCTGTCTCAAAACTTCTAGCTGAGCGCCTCAAACTGGTCTTGCCCTCTCTTATCTCTAACTCTCAGTCAGCCTTCATCCCTGGAAGATTGCTGGTGGAAAATGTCCTTATGACTACTGAATTAATTCAAGGGTATAACTGGAAGCACATTTCAAAACGATCTATGTTAAAGGTTGACTTAAAGAAGGCTTTCGACTCAGTAAATTGGTCGTTCATAATTCTGATCCTTCAGGTCCTTGGCTTTCCAGCTTCTTTTGTGAACTTAATCTACCAGTGTATTGCTACAACTCGCTTCTCAGTAGCCATAAGCTTTGTGGATATTTCAAAGGTGCTAGAGGGCTAAGACAAGGGGATCCCTTATCTCCTTACTTATTCGTTTTAGCCATGGAAGTTTTCTCCCAAATGATCAACAGGGACTTTGCTTCTGGTCTTATTGGTTATCATCCTGCTGCATTAAACCCCGCTGTCACTCATCTAGCTTTTGCTGATGACATCATGATATTTTTCGACGGACAAGCTGGCTCTCTTCAACAAATTACAGCAACTTTGGAGCGTTTTGCCACTTGGTCAGGTTTGGCAGTGAACCGCAACAAATCATAACTCTATACTGCATGCTTGAACCAGGAGGAAACCTTAGCTATGCGCAGTCAAGGCTTCTCTGTTGGCTCTCTGCCAGTGAGATATTTAGGCCTCCCTCTCATGCATAAGAAGCTCCAGATCTCCGAGTACATGCCCCTCTTAGATCAGTTAAAAGCTCGCTTCACTTCTTGGTCCTCCAGAGCATTATCTTTCGCAGGGAGAAGGCAATTGATAAGTTCAGTGATATATGGTACCCTGAATTTCTGGTTCTCGAGTTTTCTTCTTCCTAAAGGGTGCATCAAGCAAGTGGAATCCCTTTGTTGTCGGTTTCTGTGGAATGGTAATATTACGTCGAGAGAGGCAGCTCGAGTTTCATGGAACACTTGTTGTCTTCCCAAATCTGAGGGAGGGCTAGGGCTAAGGGACTTATACCTTTGGAACCAGACTTTGTCACTAAAGCTGATATGGCTTCTTTTCAAGGACAATGAATCATTATGGGCTTCCTGGTGTAAGAGTCATCGCCTTAAAAACATAAGCATATGGAGTATGGATGACCAGAAACAGGGCTCGTGGATTTGGAAGGCTGTTCTTAAGCTCCGCTCCCTCGCTGAACGCTTCTTGAGATGTCAAGTTGGAGATGGGCAAAAGGCTAGTTTCTGGTTCGATCATTGGACACCTATGGGACCGCTAATCAAATTTATTGGCCACTCAGGTCCGCAAATGATGGGGGTCTCCCTTCATTCAAAGGTTTCAGACTCGTGTACTTCTAATGGTTGGTCTCTTCGTCACGCCCAATCATCAGAAGCGGAATCTCTGCAGATACATCTATGTACGGTACCCCTCCCATCTCTGTCTCTTATCTCTGATGATTATGCTTGAGAAGTAGATGGTGAGCTGCTAACTGAGTACTCTGCTAAGCTGACTTGGGAATCTCTAAGGTCCCGACGAAATGTTAAATCTTGGACTGTAAATGTGTGGTTTAAAGGAGCAATCCCAAGTCAAGCTTTCATGATGTGGATGGCGAGTTTAGACCGGCTACCAACAAGATCTCGCACTGCCATTTGGGGAGTCAACTCTGTAGACACCTGTTGCGTCTGCAATATATATGCTGAAACAAGGGATCATCTTTTTCTTAGATGTGATTACAATGAACAGATCTGGCTCCTCATCACCAAACGACTAGGTTATCAGTCATGCCGGTTCCACACCTGGACGGCTCTTATGGAATGGCTACGTCTGCGAGACAGTGTCTGCACTACAACCCTACGCCGACTGGCAGCCCAAGCAACATTGTATACGCTATGGTGGGAGTGGAACAACAGACTTCATAACTCAGTATCAATACCCGCCTACAGTACCTTCAAAAAGATTGACAGACTGGTTCGTAATGTCATCCTAGCAAGGAAGGAGAGGAGGAAATTTCGTAATCTTATGACTCAATGGCTGAAACATGAATGATCCAATTTGGTTTATTACTTTTGGTAGCCTTGCTCTGTTTTTATTTTTTTGGGCAGAGGAAGTCTAGTTTGCTCTTCTCTTTTGTTTTGTAAACAATCTATCTCATTTATTAATGAAATTCAAATGCTTATCAAAAAAAAAAAATTTACTGTGATCAAACTCTATGCATGGATCACTTGCTCACTATGGCTTCTGTCCCAATGCCTTAGCCGTGATGGATTTGTTGCTAAAGGATATGCTCATCTCTGAGATTAGGCGAACATTTCGGTAAAATGGAATATCCAGAGCTAATTCACTTATTATTACTCCCTCTGTTCCAAAATATTTGATGTTTTAGTGCATGCACAAGAATTAATGCATGCACTATTTCTTAAAAAATAATATTAAAAATATAAATCAAAATTAATTCAACCAATCTTTTAAAATAAGTATAAAATGTCATTGGTCACACAGCTTTCAATAAAATTAAAATTAATATAAATATCAAAACATCATCTATTTTGAAACATCAAAAAGTCTCCAAAACATCATCTATTTTAGAACGGAAAAAGTATTATTTTTAGTAAAATGAACTTGTTAATCCAATGTACACAAAGTACACAAATCAGTCACGTGGTAGAACAGCTAAACACATGTTATTGACCTGAAATCTAGATAGTAAACCATGTGCACCAAATCGAAATTATTAAAAGAAGCTCCTTCCTTTTTAGTTATTAATCAAATCCAAAAACTATGTTAATTATATAGGCTTCTTATTTGTTGGCATTATAAAAAGAACAGGAAGCTATTTGCATGCAGGGAATATACAGAACATGCTCTCTGATCACTTCCATGCTTCCTTCTCTGTCTCCTTTCCTTTCTTTTCTTCCATGTGCCTTCACATGCTCCTTTCTCTCTCCTTTTATTCAAATCGGTTCCGGTTCAGTTTTCCCGGTTCGCCTATGTCAAAATAACTTTTTTTTTCCTGATTCAAAATTGTCATTTTTAAAATTGTTTGTCCAATGAGGCTTTGCTGGCTCATAACACAACCACATGCAACACCTCTCTACGAAGCACATTTTATTTTAATGCGCTTATTCTCTCTTTTTTAAGTGACCAAATTGCCCCTCATAAGATAGCATAGTCACATATTCAAAATGTGAACATAAAAGTACAATTTCTTAATTCGTCACTACGAAAACATAGGTTTTTGTTTTTTTAGATATAAAAAATTAGGGCGTCAAGTCAATTCAAAATATTTTATATGTGCATTGTCTTAATGATATTTTGACATGTAATACAAAGAAAAACACATGAGTTATCACGGATGTTAGACAAAAGAGTAAAACAAAGATTATAAAGAACAAAGTGTCCAACCATGAGAAAACAAAAAAGGGTCCAACAAAGATATCAAACGAAAACATTTATTTGGTCAAATGAAACTGACTGAATCACTTGATTATAAACAGATTAAACCGCCTTCGTACGTACAATTTAATTCTAAAATATGTAAACAATAAGAGTTATGGATAACTATGGAAAGGGTAATATAGGAAAATCGAAAAATAATATTTTGCCAAAAACAATTATCATGTGCCATCGCAGAAGGCTCAGGCTTTTACTGTCATATCATATGGCAAATGTGCACTCGTCACCCACTTCCTCTCTTTGCTCCTATCTTACTAGATTACAGATATACCCTTCGCTTCACATGTCAGTGTTGTCGGTATTCGTACAACTCAAACATTCAGAGAATTTGGAAACTAATGATTTAGTGTTTTAGACTTGTTTGTTCCTCAAAGAAATATGAAACGATCCAAGAAAATAATTTAAAAAAAGTTCCATAATAAGCTAATAACGATTGTAACAACATCATTAGATTGAATATGAAGTTCAAAACATATCTTGGATGGAACTACTTTACGTAAGCTTATGCCCCTGAGAGATACTTGGCAAGAGCACGTGAGAGTAAGATATTATCGAGATTCATAAGAAAAATCATAAGGGCCCAACAAAAAAACAAAAGCACAAAACGACGAAGGAAGGAATGAAAGCACCACTAGTGGCCCTATTGTAATAAAACTGTAACTCCAGGGGTATAAACGAGCGACCAATCGTTTATAAACCTCCTTGTTCTTACTTCTCTTATTCAAACATACAAAGAAAGAAAAGTCCAGTCTAACTAATCCACAATGAGAATCTTGAAGACTCAAAGATCCTCGAGAGGAGGAAGAAGAAACAGCAAGAAGTTCGGAAGCAGAAGATCACATGTCTCTTCACGAGCCAGCATTCTCCGCAAGTGCTCTGGTAACAGCGGAGATAAGTTCTCGGAGAAGCTTCAGGCGCTTAAGAGTCTTCTTCCTCCGTCCGAGACGAACAAGACGGACCAGAATGGTCACGTGGAGGAGAAACCTAATAGTGGAGAGACAGAACAGCTGTTTCAAGAAACGGCGGATTACATCGTCAGGCTTAGGAACCAAGTCGTCGTGTTGCAAAAGCTAATCGAGATCTATGGATCATCATCATCCTCTGATCAGACGGAAGACTTTTTTTTATAATGTTACATACTTTTTAAAATTATGAAACTTTAAGCTTTTTATATGTGTTACGTAACTTTGAACCTATATGGTTTTAGGTGGTTCATGTATAATGTTTTGATTTTCACGACAGAAAAGTCGATCTGAACAATCTATATAGAAATTAAATGCGATGTTTGTTTGTTTGGTCATTGTGGGCATGAGCGACTAGCGACACGTTATATAGTTTGTTTGATTGTTAATGTTACTACCACCGACTAGCAAGTAGCGACAAACAATCAAAGTATGTTTTGGCTAAACATTTCTGCAATTAACGAACATAATTTTGAAACGCTGAAATTTTGATGTTATAAATCAAATGTCTTGATTTATTTTTTAATGTCTCGGTTGAGTCAAAAGTTTCATAGGGAACATGATTTAATCACTGATTACTAGCACCAACAAAACAAACATGGTTAAGGCAAAAGTAACTATAAAAGTGAGAAAAGTATAATAGAGTGCTAGACAACGTGACAGAAACTGCAAATTACAAATGTTAAAAATTATGTCAATGACATGTGTAATGTGGGTCTCCTCACAAGACATGAGGATTCGTATTTCCTTTTGTTGGAGGCTTTTAGTGATTGATAGCTTATTAAGTTTTAATTTTTACATCGTATTTCTAGCACTTCTTATTGACAAAAAAATCTTTTTTTTTTGGCACATCTTGTTTTGGTCTGAGCATTCAGGTCTCAATCAATATTCAATTTTGTCCAATCGGGTTTTGTTTTTTCAGGCCTATAAAATTAGTTCCATTTGAGTTATATGAAAGTTCTTCGGAAGTGGTTCATATTCTATTGGATTCGGATCAGGGTTAGTAAATCTTCAAAAAATTGGTACAATCAGATGTACTTTCGGATTTGGGTCCCTATCAGTTCTTAGGTTTAAAAGTATATGATTTATACCTACTTTGTAGAAAAACATAAGGAAATTTGCGTCTTTTTTTTAAAATAATGTTAAATTTATTCAAAAAACTTTTGTACAATGTCTGTGACTATAGCTGAGAGTTTAGAGATAGCATATTAGTGTGAGATCTAGAAATGCGCTTCGAATACTTCCTATCGTCCATCATTTTCATACTGGAGATTCGGTTCTTGACCAACTTATCAATGCGCTTGATCAATTATGTTGTTGTGTATGGTCTCTCACCATGCCGTCTTCCGTTTCGTTCATACCAGATGGTAGACAAGGTAGCCTGGAACACATATAAGGAGGAACAATTGCACTTTCAGTCTGGTTTGATCATTTAGCAGCAGCATAATATTATCCAAATTATTTGTGTAGTGCACAGACAAGAGTTTCCCTGACAAGAAAATTTGGTTCTTCTATATGATTTGTACCTATTTTGTAATTAAAATATGTAAAATTGATTCAAAATAAAAAGGTACATGAACGTGATCATTCAAAATTAAACGAAAGGTAAACATAGTTATTTATAGAAAATAAACCAAAAAAATGATGGCATAAACAAAATCAAGTTCTCATGAAATGAGAAACATTATTCAGTGAAAACTAAACTAAAAACTAAAAACTTCAAGCTTCAACCGCCACCTTCAACAGTCAATCTTCAAACTTTAATAATTAAGACGCTGAGTCTGAAACTCTGAAACAGAAAACCGAATGACAAAAAATTAGACATACAGTAAAGAAATGTGGAGCTAATTGTTAAACCCGATACACTATTTTTTGTAAATGAGATCACAAGGAATTGAAATGTGGAGCTAATTGTTAAACCCGATGCACTATTTTTCGTAAATGGGATCACAAGGGATTGAAATGTGGAGCTAATTGTTAAACGTTGTAATACTCTTCTATCCCTCCTCCATCCCTTTCTCTCTCGAACGCAAAATCAGATCCGAGTGGCTCCGGCTGGTCGAGGACAAGAGGCCGTTCCGACGCTGGGAGCTCCCTCCTTCTCTCCAATGTCTCTCTTTTTTTCCTTTTGATTTCCATCTGTGACCTTCAATCTCTCGCTTTGCTCGACGTCCTGTGCATGTGGTGTAGCCGGTTTTCTCTTTGCACATGAGAAGGTCCAACTCGGGTGTGGATTTCCAGGTGTTGGAGCGGCGGCGCGGGCATGGTTTCGTCTCAGTTTGAGAAGTCGGCTCTTAGAACTTTGCAAGGGGAACCTTTAGCCTCTTGGAAGGACGGTGGCGCGTGGAGGAGGTTTGGTGGGCTTGCCGTCAGATTTAAGTGCAGTCTTCGGACTATCTATGGTCCTTGCTGGTGAGGAGAGTGCGGTGGCCGAGCTTTGTGTTCTCCTATGTGTCTAGGTTAGGCGGGTTCTGACTACTTCCGCCTCGAGAGCTTTGGAGATCTGATTACTCTAAGGCATTCGTAGCCCGTCTTGTTGGCGTGTGTTGGAGCACGCGGTGGTCTTTCGTGAAGTGCTGTTCCGGAGCGGTGTTGGAGATTTTTTCTATGGCGACTCCAAGGAAATGTTGTGGCCTTCCTCTCAAGCTTCCTTCCTCTTCCCATCTGGTTGGTGTTGTCAATTCGCGTGTATGTAGACTTGCTCCCATTTTTTTCGCTTCTGGTTGTGTTTGGTCAAGTTTTTCCTTGCCACAAGTTAGATTTAGGAGTCAAAGGCTTACTTCTTTCTGGTTCTCGAAGGAGGCGATCGACGAGGGCTTGGAGAGTCTCTGTTTTTCAGTGAGGTCTTTTCTTCTCAGCTTGGTCTAGAGTCCTTCTTCGGCTTCTTGATCCGGGTGGCTTGGCGGTATAGGAGTGTGTGCAGCGGGATTGGAGTGTTTTTCACAGTATATGGTCTCTTAATCCAGTCTTCTATATGCTTCTCCGCGTTCAATGTTGGTGAAGGTTATGAGTCCCAAGGAGATCACCAGGAGCTAGCTACTCCAGAAACGACATGGAATTTCCTGGCACCCGAGGTGACGAGGAAAACCTCACCGCCCTATGGTCATCGTCAATGGGTGAGAATAGGAAACAGTTCCTAAGAATTTTAAAAGTGGGCTTGCACAACGTGCCGAATTTAGTGGGTGAGCGAAGTTAGCTTTGTAATGCATTGACTTCAAATTTTTTGTTCAATTTGGGTTTGTAACTGGATCTAAATTTCCCGTTTTTGGGTTGAAAAATAAAAAAAATAAAAATAGGAGATGGAAATGTTATGTAAATATGTGCGCTTGTTGCATTAATCAAAAGACAATGACCCAGAGAACATAATTGTTAGAGTTAGTAAGAATGGATATGGTGCTCAAAGTATGAAATATAATGTTGTTAGTGAGCTTATTCAATGATAGGAGGAGTTCACTTTAAGTAATATTTGGGAGGCATAGTAGAATAAAAAATGCTAATCAATATACTACCATTATTGGAGCGTAAATATGACAAGACAAAATTTCTAAGTAGCGATTCTTCTAAGATTGATGAAGGAAAAAATTAGAGATATTGTTTCTCTTGACAATAGCTGGTCCGATATTAATTGGTGTTCCCGAGCTTCAAGCAATACCATAAAGTGGAGCTGCTTTACTTTCTGCCTCAGAGATAGATGGTGTGAATTTAGTCACTCCATCTAGTTTTATTAGTGACTATGTTGGTATGAATCATGATGTTGATATCAATAATAAGGATGTTTTTATTGGTGACGCCCATGAAGCTTCATATATCGAAGAGATATAGATAGTTGTATATACAAACATGGCAAACAGTGAATGTATCATAGAAGGGGAGAAACCCCACTTTCACATCTAACATGCTAAAATAAGAAGAAGATAGTTTGATCAAAAGATCTCAAATTCGTTAATGCTCGATCATCCTCCAAAAACTAACGTTAGGAAGCTATGACGTCTTTTTCCTTGGAATATGTGTGACTTCAACATGTCACACAAACATGGAGCGGTCAGAAGTTGGGTACAAAGAGAAACCCGTCTTTCAGTTGTCTAGTTGAAAAAGAGTGCAACAGGACAATCATGCGAAGTCTATGAATGCTGCTTTACCGGGTTGGCAGTCAATTAAAAATTATGTGAATCATCTTGGGCATATCTGGTTCTGTTAGGCAGAAAAAGTTGTGATCACCAAGCTGCACACGAGTTCTCAGGTGATTACTTGTAGCAGAGAACAACTTATCCATTCAGCCATATATGCTTCCAACGGTGCGGCTGAGATGAAATAGTTTTGGGAAGAAAGCAATAGAATGCAGTCACCTTACTTTGTCGTGGATTCTCATAGGTGATTTCACTATCACTCTAGAATCAGAAGAACACTCTATAGGTATGAATTATTAACATATCAAAGCTGAATGAGGCAAGAGGATTTTGATGATTGTGATTTAACAGATTTGACTTATGTGGAAGCTCTCTTTACATGGTGGAGCAAAAATGAGGGAAATCTCATAGAGAAAAAACTGGTTAGAGCTTTAATAAATGGAGATTGGTTGCAACTTCACCCTCACTCCATTGAATATTTTGATGCATAAGTGTTTGATCATGCACGTTATTTGGTTTTTCTTTCAGAAAACAGAATGGAAGTCAGAAACCATTTAAGTTTTAACTATCTCAAGAATCATGACGAGGTCATCCCTACTGTCAAGAAGGTATGATACAATTCTCAGCCACTTTGGGACTCTCAAGCTTCTCATACCATGCTTAACCTTAAGCTGAACTTGCTCAAGAATGATCTGCAAGCATTGAACATAAACATTATGAGGATAGGCCAAACATAACGAAACAGGCCTACGATTTGCTTTGTCGCTGCCAAAATCAGTGCTTCTGGACCCTAATCCCATAACCTTTGCAGCTGCTTCTACGGATTCTCACAAATGGTGAATTCTCGCAAGCATAGAAAAGTGTTTCTATTGACAAATAAGTTGTTTTACACTTTCAACGGTTTCTTCAGACCCATCACCAAGAAAGTGAGGAGACTTTAGTGGCTTCTTTACAGAGTTTACTGTATTTACGATGCACAGTTCCAATAGCAACAGGTTTGGTAGCTCTAGTTTATGGGGAAGAGATTAATTATGTGCTTCACGGTTTACCAAATGATAAATTTGTGGGTCCCGATGGTTACATTAAGTAATTCTATGTCACCTCTTGGCGTGTGACTTGAAAAGATTTTGTATAAGTTGTGTAATTGTTCTTTCTCTTCGCTTTTTTACCTAGCGGTATCAATGCAACAATCCTCTCTCTTATTCCTAAGAATGAAAATGCTCAGCCAGTGAAGGACTTTTGGCATATTACTTGCTGAAATCTACTATATACAAGGTTATTTCCAATTTTTGTGTATGGTGAAAGTATGGAGGATTCTTTTATGCTTCCTTTTGAAAAGAGATAGGAGTAGCCGAGTAGGGACCCTCCTTATTCGTTTATTTGGGGTTTATTTTGACGACTAAAGCTTTGGTTAAGCATGATTATGAGGCTTTGATTGACCAGGTCAGAACTAGAATGCTTTTTTGGTCCAATAAAAGCTTGACTTTGGTGGGTAGGCTTCAGTTGATAAAGTCTATCATCACCAATATATTCCTTTTTTGGAGTTCTGCCTTCATCCGCCATAGATGTTGTTTGGGTGAGATTGAACGACTCTATAGCACGTTAATTTGGTTGGGTTCACCAAGCCAAACTCATAAAACTAAAGTAGCGTGGGAAGATATTTGCTTCCCTAAAGGAGAAGAGAGTTTGGGGTTGTGAGGATTTTGTGATTTTGCACAGGTTTTTGCACTCCCTCTCATATGAGTTTATTCACTATGTCTGGATTCTTATATGTCTCTTGGATACAACATTATTATTGAAGAATATCTTTTTGAGATATTAAAGATGAAGCAAGAAGGTCATGAATTTGGAGAAAGTTGTTTAGGCTGATGGATAAGGCATGCCCTTTTTAAAAACGGTGGTCATGACTGAGACTAATGCATTTTTTGTTTTGTTTTGACAATTGGTTGGATCAGGGAAGCTCATAGACATTACTGGAGCTTCAGGGTCATGATATCTTGGAATCCCTCGCCATGCCAAAGTTATTGATGCTGTCAAAAACGAAAGTTAGAATATTCGTCGATCAGAGAAGTATCCACTTCTACGCCTTGCACAAGTGTGTTCAAGAAGAGTTAGCTCCATGTAATGATTGTGCATCTGATATTGTTTTCAGACCATTTCTAATGATATGTATAAGGATAACTTCTTAGCAGTGGATACATGGAAAAAAATTAGATTAAGCGAGATCGAGTTATGTGGAGCATGAACTCGGTTTTCTTTCATCACTTGGTTGGTGGTTAAGAACATGTTATCCATGGGAGATAAAATGCGTAGTTAGGGAGTTCAGCGACATTATACCTTAGGGGGGAAGTGGATGAGACAAGAGATCATTTGTTGTTTACGTGTTCATATAGCTATACGTTATGAGATAATATTGTAGATAAGCTCTTAGTCAAGGGAGTGAACCTAGGTTGGACAAATACATTGGCTTACTTTCACTAGGTTCGCCTTTCTCTTATCTACTTTGTACTTGTGAGAATGATCTTTCAAATGACGAGTTACAATGTTTGGAAGGCGAAATAGGAGGAAACATCAACGATCATGAACTTCTGTGGAACAAACTACACGACGACTTATAAAAAAAAAAAAAAAAAAAAACTACACGACTTATCGGGAAGAAAATAAAGAATCACATCAATTCTCTCAAATATGATAACAATTACAAGTTTGAAGGCACGAAGATGGTTTGAAGTCATCACTTAGCTTCTATAACTTGATTTTTTATATAATTTTGTTTTCTTTTAGCATATATATATTTATTCATTTAAATCCTCCTCTTTTTGTAAATGACTTTCTTCTTACACAAATCAAATTTTCATTGAAAAAGAACTTTTGTCTTTCCATTTTCATGTATTAGTTAACAAAACTAATATTCTAAAATCTAAAACAGTTTAGGCTTTAAAGTTTTCAGTATCCTCCAACGATCTTTAAAAAAAAAAACTCTTTTTCTGTTCAATAGCTTACGAAAATGATAAAGGTAACACAGATGTTTCTATAGCCATCCCAAGCCCAGTCCAGACTGATCTTTTGTATTATATTTCACTAAATAAATAACGTTACAACTCCTTGCTCTGTGTAGCCACACTCACCGAGCTTGAAGCAGATCGTTAGAATAAACAGAATCAGTTGATCTTTCCCCTGGCGAAATCTGAGATCAGCTTCACAAACTGTTTAGGGTTCTCAACATGTGGAAGATGACCCGAGTCTGGTACTTCTCGGAAAATCGCATTTTGTAGCTCACACAACAGTTTCTGCATTTTGTAAATTGGCGATTCGGTCAGCAAACCAAACTATTGGATGTTTCAGATTAGACCAAACTTACAACTGAGAGTTGGTTGCTAACAATCTGATCATTCTCACTGCATACGACAAGCGTCTTGTGCTTGATCTGCGAAATTACGCATCCAAAACATGAACCCAAAATATATATATATATATATATATATATATATATATATATATATGTCTATATTTAATTGATCGTTTTTTTCATGGAGAAGTATTTGCTATTACGTGTTTGATATGTGAAGCAACGTTATAGCCACCGCTAATCATAAAATCGACCATTGCATCTTCCCACCATGGCATTTGACAATGCAACCGGCCAATCTAAAGCAAAAAAAAAAAGATTTATTTCCCAAAAATCAATTTGACGTATGGAATAATTAAGCAGAAAAATGAAGGGAGCTTTGATGTTACATTAGTCCAATCTATGTTCTCTGACAAGGGCGGTGAAAAGGCTAGCACGTTGGCCAAAAAGCGAAGAGGGAATGACTTCAACAACTTAACCTGAAACACTAGTATAATTAGTATTCCATCCGTTCCGTTTTACTTGTCGTTCTAGGTTTTTACACGCAAATTAATAAACTATTTAATTTTACATATTTTCTAGATAAAAACACAATTACCTATACATTTTAACTATATTTTAACCAATAGAAAAATAGAATAACAGATAAAACTAATAAATTTTGCATTGAAATTATAAAACGACACTTATTTTGAAACAAAAAAAAATTTCTATAACGACAACTAAATCGAAACGGAGGTAGTATTAATTAATACTATACTCAACATTACAAACTTATTTATTGAGTAATAATAAGAGTATCATACCTAATGGAGATCTCAGAAATTAACAAAGGAAAAATACAAAAAAAAAACAATAAGAGGGAGGGAGACTGTGACGATAGTTCCTCAAATGAGATATCCTGAAATACTTATTGAAAATACTATTGACGCATGTTTACTGTTAAGTGTGTTAATTTTTAAAATGTTAGAATAGCAACATTATATCAAAATATTCATAAGACATTTAAAATTTTGACCAAAGGAAATGCTGCAAGAGTTTTGAGACAAACCCCAGCGTAAGCAAATGACTTTGGTAAGTCCTTAAGCACACCAGTTCCTTCTGAGTACGCATTGGCATTAATAAGAACCAATTTATCAACCTGAAAGTTATAAAGAAGAGAACTTTAGTAAGTAAACTAGTAAGATGGGTTAAACAGAAAGAGTTTGATTATGATGAACAAAAAAAAAGTTACTGCTTCAGGGTAGGTAGCAGTGAAATCAACAGCAACGGTTGCTCCTAAGCTTGGTCCCACTAAAATCATTGGTCGTTTGATATATGTTTTCCACAGCTGAAATTCAAAAATCAAAGAATTAAAACTGTCATTATTCTTCAGTTCTCTAATAGTAGTAAATAGTAATTACTGACCTCGAACAGATGATGTCGCTTAGATGCTGCATCACATGGTGGAAGTTTCTCTACAACATTCATTGAATAAGTGAGTTCTTGAAATTGTAAAAGAATTAAACATATTTTCATATCTTCTATAAAAGATTTCTCAAGAACCGAGTTTATTTTTTTTACCAAAATAAAAGTAAGTTTAATGTAAATCTTACCAAGATCGGAGAAGCCCCAACCAAGAACATCAATAGCCCAAGTCTCAAGAGAAGCTTGTTCAAGCAGAGGATAAGTACGTCTCCATTCAAGACATGAACTAAGCCCAAAAAAAAAAAAAACAGAAAATCTCTGTAAGATTTAGACACAGTGAGTGAGTTCCTGGAATTGCCTTGTGGGTAAAACAAAACCTGTCGAAACAATGGAGAAGAACAACGGGACTTTTTTCGTGTAGTTGAACAATTGGTTTGATACAGCTGCTCATTACGCAGCCTTTGAAGTTTCCCATCTGCAACACAATTTTCATTTTCTATTTCACATATATCGAGAAACTTAGCACTTGAAGAGGAGAGAGAGAGGATGAAGAACCTGAAGAGGAACAGGAATCCGTACAATCCTTTGAGCCAGAGCTCTTGCGAATGGATCTTTTATGTTCTTTACCTCCTTCGGAAGAAACACCGGAAACCCATCTCCATTAGCCATTATCCAACGTTGACGCCGGGATCTTGTCGCCGGCAGAGACGTTGGTGGAGTTACAATCTTCAAGAAACCCAACATTTCTCTCTCTTTTGAGCTCTGCTTGGAGTGTGTGTTCAAGTCTACTTCTTGAAGCTTTTCTCCAAGAAAAACTGTGAATTGATTTTGTTATTTTAGAGGAATATTGGACTAGTTGATTATTTGTGTGACATTAAAGAGCCTACCCAAAAATAGAAAGGAGAGTTATGTTTGGAGTCAGACTATTTGCATGGAGTTTAAATTGAAATGCAACTACCAAGACTCCTCTAGTAGAGTTTTAATGTTTTATTAGATTTTGATCTACACATATATATATTTGATTTTTTCGGCTATTGATGTATTTAACTTAGTTTAAACTACCTTTTAAAATATAATAAGTTCAGTTTGTTAAATTCTTGTAACTTATTGTAACACTCATATAGTAGAGTTTTTTTTACTATTTACTAAGTTGATTACCAACGCACATGCGCGAGGTAAAATTTATATAATAATAACCGTTGAATGCCAATTTTGATCATTCAATCATCATGTTATAAGTTCTAAAACGTATAGTCGTTGAAGAGTATGGTCATGTTTGTTGATATTTTGTTTTTTTTATAACTTATTTAATTTACATTGGACTTCAATAATATTATCCAGATGTTATAATTCACCATCTCACTTCGATACAAAGAATTGTATTTTTGAAATGATATGATCAAATGACATTTGACATATGCACTTGCGCGAAATACACATTAATTATATACAAATTATTTACACATATTATTATTTATTTTGTATTTATTACGTATTGTGCAATAGTAAATGTGTTAAATAATTGATAAGCGAATAACTAATATGTATATTATTAAATTAGAGTAAGAACATAAATAAAATATCTCTTTTTATTGGGAAATTGTCAAAAATACCACTTTCATAGTACCACTTTTCATGTCTACCTTAATTACTTTTATCCTTATTTTTAAGAGGAAAAACACACTTATAACCCTTGGTTTAATTAATCTAAGACGTAGGGTTTAGAGTTGAGGGGTGGGGTAGGGTGGGGGTAGGGTTTAGGGAATGTAAAATTTAGGATTCCAATTAATTTTTTGTTTTAAAAATTGCCTCTTAAAAAATGGTATTTTTGAAAATATCACTTAAATGAAGGTAAAAATGAAAAGTGGTACCAATAATGTGGTAAACATGAAAATTCTTCCTTTTTATTTATAATAATTTTGTTGCTAAAAGTCAAAATAATCATTTATTTAGTTTATACTGTGTATAATTAACATTAAATGATATTGACATAGATATATAATATATTTTAATATGAATTTTTATTAATTGAGGTTTTGTACTCATATGATTTTATTAAAAAAATTATATTTTCTGTAATAGAAATATTATTTTAATTAATATGAATACTTATTCATATTTAATGCAATTTTTAAAATTAACATGTTTATATATTTTAATTGAAACAATATTGAAATAAATATATAGATATATGTATATATATTTAGTCTATATATATTAAATGAGAATTCATATTTATATGATTTTATGATTATTTTTATATTTTTATAACAAAAAGTTAAACCATTGATTACTAAAAATTCAATGTTGATTTTAATAGTCTTCGTAATTTATAATTGTTTTAAAAATTCAATATATAGCATATAAGAAAAAATCTATTTTTTATCTGCTTTAATGTGATTGTTTAATTTCTTTTAAAAAATGTAAAACTAAACAAAATGTTGGAAGATACAAAAATTGTTATCAAAACTTTATTATTTAAAAAAATCACTAACTTTCATATATTTTTGAGAGGTTTTTACAAATATGACTCAAAAATCAAAGTCAAACACAAAACTAACCCAAGATATTTTTTTTTGAAATTTTCATTTGATATATGGGAGAATTTCAAGTATACCACTTTTGTTGTACCACTTTTCATTTTTACTATCATTAAAGAGGCATTTTCAAAATACCACTTTTTTCAAGAGGCAATTTTTTTTAAATTAATTAGAATCCTAGATTTTACATTCCTAAACCATACCCCACCCTACACCACCCCTTAACTCTAAACCCTAAATCTTAGATTAATTAACCTAAGGGTTATAAGTGTGTATTTTTCCTCTTAAAAACAAGGGTAAAAGTGATTAAGGTATTTTTGAAAAGTGTTATAAGAAAAGTGGTATTTTTGTCAATTTCCCTTGATATATTCACCCTAAAAATTCGAATTATTCATAAAAATGCTATTACTTTTATTTTTAATTTTATTTTTATTTTTATTTTTTTATTTTTTTTAAAATGATTATTCTACTTTATCATCCTCATCTTCATCAAATATCTACAATATTGTCATTTCCATATATACGCCAACCACCATAAACAAGCAATTTGAAGCTCTTAATACATCTAAAATTTGATTTTCAATCCTATCTCATTTCTTATGCTCAAAAATACATCTTTTTCACTTTCTCTTTATATTCATCCAAAACACCCCAAGACTTTGATTCTTAACATTGTAAGGTTCAAACTCATGATTCTTGATCATTAAAAAGTGGATATATTTCGTGGTGAAATTTTGTGTGCTAGGAGAAGCTAATCAAGTTATCTCACTGGTTGAAAATTAATTTTTTCAGATCTGTTCGTCAGATGACTTCCGTATACGTCTTCTAGTCGTAGAAGACTTATAGGAAAGTTTTCTGGTCAGTGTAGAAGTTACTTTTGTAATTGATTTTATGTGTGTTTTCTAGAGACGACTTCTCTGGAAGTCTTCCAACTTTTCTTTGTTAACAAAACATATCTTGAAAATACCAGAGAAAACTTCTCGGTAGGTCGTCTAAGATAAATATGTTAGTTTTGCAATTGACCGGATTGTGTCCAAAATTTGACTTTCCCTAGACGACTTATACGGAAATCTTCCGAACTCTCGGTGGAAGTCTTCTCATTGTCGGTGAAAGTCATCTCAAGTTACTTTTACAATTGAAAAATAAAACTAAAATATTTAATTTTAACTAGACGATTTCCATGTAATTCTTCCGGAAGATGACTTACACGTAAGTCTTCCAGAATTAATTTCAAGATCCTAGTCAAACCTTGGTTTTCACAGAAGACTTCCTTTATGTGACATGAGACGACTGGAAGTCATCTAATTAAAATTAAATATTTTAATTTTATTTTTCATTTGCAAAAGTAACATGAGACGACTTACTTGGAAGTCGTCTAGTTAAATATAATATTTAAGTTTTATTTTTCTCGTGGAAGACTTCCATGTAAGTCTTCCAGAGAAAGTCAAATTTCTGACACAATTCGGCCAATTGTAAAATTAATATGTTTATCCTAGAAAACTTACCTGGAAGTCTTCTCTGGTATTTTCGAAGCCAATATTTACAAATGAGAACTTCCAAATACGTCTGTTGTAGAGTAAACTTCTCTAGAAGTCTTTCTTCAGAAAATTTTAATTGCAAAAATTGACCTAATTGGAAGACTTTGTAAATTTTTAATTGCAAAAATTCTACGTTAAATTTTAATAAACTTTTTTTTCTCTAAAACAATAAAATTTTTTTAACATTTTCTTGTTAATTCATGTATATTAGTTGATAATAGGGTTCCTGGATGAAATTCATAACTTAATTGATTTTAATTATGATTTTACCAATATTCATGTTTATTAATATTTCTAGCTAATCTGAGAAGACTTCTGTGGAAGTCTTCTACATTAATTTTTGTAAACTTGTTAATGAAAGTCTTCTACGTTAGTTTTTGTAAACTTGTTAATATGTTTTTTAACTTTCAAAAAGTGATAAGTAACTTCAAAATATCAAGTAATATGGTTTAATATACCTTCTTAGATCATAAGATATACTTTTTTAATTTTCATGAAATTTGAAATTTCAATTTTCACTTAAATTTTGAGTTTCTCGCTTAAATAATCCGTTTATATTCCATTTTCCCATTTTAAATTTAAGTCTTCCGGAAGACTTCCCAGAAGACTTGTAGTGAAACTGTTATATGTTTGAATTTATGTAATGTTTGATATTTTGTGAATTTAACTAAGTTTTCTTGAGAAGTTTCTCTCTTTGTTCTAGTAAATTTGACTAATGTTTTGTGTTATTGTGTTTTGCTATTGAAGTTGTATCATTTGAATTAAGTAATTTTAGCAAGATAAAATTGTAGACATGAATATATTCACCAAATTTGTTTCATTAATATCTCTTACAATTTACAAAAGAATTCACAATTAAAAGAATACACCTACAAATCACAAACAGACAATAAACAAAACTATTATAGATCATTCCTCCACAAAACAAGCTTGGACTCTACTTGACATAAGAGAAGACTATGTCAGAAGACTTCCAAGAAGTATTCTAGCGCATTATATGTTAGAAGAATTTTGAGATGACTTCCTAGAAGATTTCCAGATGTCTTCCAAAATCTGACTCAAATTTGAAAAACCTGCAAATCCAAAAATATTCAAATAGTTTCAAAACAGAGAAAACGAGTGGAATATGAGATATGTCTATCTTTAAAGAACACACAAAAATACATATCCCAAAAAGTAGATCTACCTTTAAAGTAGTAAAAGATGAGAGTCATGTAATAAAAAAACCTGCAAAAAGATAAATTAGTGAAAAAGACATGAGACAAAAAATGATAAACTGATATAAATTTTGGTGTTTTCAAGTTCTAAGAGACTTAAGAGAGATTGTAAATTTTTAGTTTGGGAAAATGTAAGAGCTTTAAGCAACTAAAGACTTACCAAAACTCCGACATAGATCAAAACTCTTAGATCTTTTATGAACGAGGAGACATGAGAGAAAATTCAGCCAAAAGACTTCAAAGAAGTCTTCTAGTGCATTAAATGTTAAAAGACTTTCAAGGAGACTTCCCTAGAAGACTTCCAAGAAGACTTCTTTGAAAGTCTTCTAAGTATGTCTCATAACTGAAAAACTTGCATATTCAAAAATATTCAATTTGCTTCAAAACATTTGAAAAGCTTCAATAATAAGGTAAAAACTTAAAATTACAAAAAGAGTTTTCAAAAGAAGAGCTTTAAGAAAAAAGAGATTACCAAATGAAAAAATATGATTTATAGATCTACCTTTAAATGAGTAGAAGATGAGAACCATGTAATGAAAAACATGCAAAAACAAAACAAATTATTGAGAAAGACATGAGATAAAAATGAAAAATTGATATAAAACTTGATATTTTTAAGTTCAAAGAGATTATAGAGAGGTTGTAGAGTTTTAGAATAAGAAAATTTTATTTTTGTTGCAGCCATTTGAGAATAATAGAGATAATGTATAAAAAAGTTTCTTTATATAAGGAGACAAAAATTCAAATAAAATTAAATATATTCGATTGAAAAAACTTTTACCTAAACCATAAACTTAAAATAAATAAATAACCAACTAGAAACAAACATTTCATAAAACTTAAATCAACTTTAAAAGTTTTTAATATAAACAAAACTAAATATATATATAAGTCAAAATTTAAATTTTCAGAAAAGTTAAGTTTCCAAAACCTAACCCTAAGAATACATACAATACTAAAACATATGTTACAAAAATTAACTTTAAAAGTGTTTAATATACACAAAATTGAACACATGTATGCTACAATTCAGTTTTACATCTTAATTTATATCATTTAAAATTTTTTAAATTACATGATTTCAATTTTTTTCACAACAAAATATTTTTTTATAAAATTTATAAATTATTTTAAGATCTAATATATGAGAAAACTTCTTGGAAGTATTCCAAAAGACTTCTTGGAAGTCTTCCAGAAGAGTTAGAGAACCTCAGAAGGCTTACAAAACTCAAAAGATGTTATGGGGTTATATTCGTAGAAATGAATTCTGGTTTTGTTTGGTTATAAGAGATTGATTGTAATTTCATTAGCATTTTGTTTACTTTTACATTTGATTCTAGTTTGAATATATTTTTGGGGTTAAAATCAAGTTTTCGGTCATATTTGGCAAATTCTCCCTTAGCCATTTATTTGTTTACTTTATTTTAAAACATTCTTATGGCACAATAGATTTTTAAATTATGTATGTTTCTATTTTTACAGAAAAATAAAAATACACTTGTGGAAATCAAAACTTGAAAATTTCAAAAGTTGATTTTCGTATAGATAAAATATTATTTAATTATATATGTTTTATTTTTAAACTATGCTTTATAATATTTCCTTAAAATATTAAAACATTATATTCCCGTTTAATAATAAAAATATTTTTATAATTTTTAATAATAATTTCGTATTTAGTTAATTATATGTTAAAGTAGTTAAAAAGATTTTATATGTTTTCTATAATACGAAAGTAAAATAAAAATTCATTTTAAAATAGTATTATAAAATATTATGAGTAAATTGGTTGGAAATATATTTTACATTATTTCCATTACTGAAATTTAAAATTTAAAAATTTTAAAATCTAATAATATATTTAGAACATGAGATGAATGTTACATAAATCTATATAGTGATCCTCCTATATATTATTTGAGAAGTTACTTAAGTAACTTATGCTAATGTGTCATTTATAGAAGAATTGTCCAATTAATTGTCTTAATTTGATTGGTCGATGTTTTTTTTATTTGTGCGTTATTAGTAATTAAACCTCTTAACTAAAGATGAATAGTAAAATAAACCCTCAACTAAAGATGAATAGTAAAATAAACCCTCAACTAAAAATCCTATCAAATAAAGCCTCAACTTTAATTTCGTTAACTATGTTGTTACCCTTCGTCTAAAATACCGTGATAGAGGGTGATATATGTTAACGGTTTATAAGTTGCGGGTTTATTATCCTGAAAACTTAGTTGAGCGGTTTTATTATGATTCAAAAATTGTTGAGGGCTTTTATCACTAAAACACAGTAAATAATTTAAAAGCTCTATTATCATTTACGCATTGTTTAAAATTGCTTTATAAGCCTTTAAAACTAATTTATAAAAATTTATACATTATTTTATTAATTTTCATCAAAGATTCATAAATATTTTAATATTTTTATAAAAGATTAATAAGGCTTAGTGCCGGTCCGGACATTGTATGTGTTGACAGCTAAATTTTTTTCTTAGGCCTATAAATTAATATAAATCATAGAAAACATGATAATAAAAATTAAAGTAGAGAGAAATATTCGAACTGACCACCTGCATTAACAATGACCATCCATAATCAATTTTTCTAAGGGATATCTTAAGAAAAATGGCCGATAATTTACTTATTCTTAAGAATATCAGACATTTTTCTTAAGAATAAGTAAATTATCGGCCATTTTTTTAAGAATATCCCCTAGCAAAATTGGTTCTAGATGTTTATTAACAATGCAGAGGTGGTCAGTTCGAATACTTCTCTCTACTTTAATTTTTTATTTCCGTGTTTTCTATGGAAAAAAATTAGCTTCCAACCCATACAATTTCCAAATCAGTCTTCTTAATCATATGTAAAAAATACTAAAATATTTATCAAATTTTATAAACTGGTTAAAAATTGATAAAGTAATGTATAAATATTTATAAATTATTTTTAAAAGCTTATAAATCAATTTTAACAATGCATAAAATGGTAATAAAGTTTCTAAAAGATTTAATGCATTTTAGTGATAAAAACCCTTAACTATTTTTGAATCTTAAGAAAACTACTCAACTAAGTTTTCAGGATTATAAACCCTCAACTAAGTTTTCAGGATTATAAACCCTCAACTTATAAACCGTTAACATATGTCACCCTCTGTCACGGTATTCTAGACGGAGGGTAACATACGTTAACGGAATTGAAGTTAAGGATTTATTGCATAGCATTTTTAATTGAGAGTTTATTTTACGATTCATCTTTAGTTGGGGGGTTTAGTTACTAAAAACCTTTTATTTATTTAGTTTAGTTTTAGAAAAATAAATCAAGAAAAACTTTACATCAATAACCAAAAATTTCATAGTTAACAATAGTGACTATCACAAATATATATTCAAGGAAATTGTTTCATCAGTGCTCGGATTTTGTCATAAAATATTTTGTACATTTCAAAAATGTTTCTAACAAAAGAAAGATTTAAAACTTTTGCTTACATATTATACAAATAATAAAAACAAGATACAATTAGTGGTTAGTAATTTTTATTACTTAGGCATTATGTAGATATAAATATACAAATTAGATATAATATAATGTGAAGTTAAAAATAAAGTTATTTTATAAAAGCATCGTTAAGCTTTTTGAGTAACAAATCTATAAATTCATTATCTAGGGTAAAAACTGATACATTATTTCACATTTTAGAATGAATTGTTTAAGAAAAAAGATTTAAAAAATTCCTTTTATGTTATCTAGATAATTTAAAATTAAATAAAATTAGTAACCACTAATTTCTGTAACTTGTGTATTGTATAGATAACGATGTAAAATGTCAATATGTAATTTAGTTATAAAATAAAATGTTAAACTAATTTTTAATTAAACAAATGAAGTTATTTTTTCTATGAACAAACCGGCAAAAAACCATATATCGATTGTAAGAACGATACATTATTTTAAACATTTTCAAAAAATAAAATGTTTGGGAATATATTTTTAGAAAAAAAACTTTCTTTGCATGTTATATAGATAACTTTAAACTAAATAAAATTAGTTGCTAACAATTTTTTGTTATTTGCATATCCTATAGTTAGTGATGCAAAGACTATGTAGACTTGACTTAAAAACATATCAACTATATATATTTGGTGGTCTAACTATTTTAATTTATCTTAATTATTTAATAGAAAATTGTTCATAATGTTTATGAACTTTCTTTTAACATGAACTGTTTAATTATTTATATAAAAATTTATCAGCTTTTGGTGTTATATAATCCACAAGATGAATTACTCTATGCGTTATTAATTGATGAAATTGTTTTTTGCTTACAACAATTATTATCATTTACATATCATCATGTAAAATATATTTTTTGTGTTATCATGTATATTTTGGATATATGTGTGTAATGTAATAGTAACTGAAAGACGTTTAAAATCAAAATTACAAACGGTCACTATTCAGAATTGACAATTGGGATATACATTAACTATTTTTATTATTATTGTTTTTTGAAAATCTAATAAAATATAACAAAAGTCATATTTTATATTTTGAACAAATCTATAAAACAATCAAGATAACCAAAAGATATTAATCTATTTATTTAGAAATATAAACAAATAAATTTTACATTCTGTTTTTACAAATAAAAAAATTCATAATATCAAAAATATAATAAATATTATATAATATTAAACTTTAAACTTATTAGTATCCATTGAACAACCACTTAATTCTATTTTAGTTGAATAAATAGTACTTTCGTCTCTCTTTTTGGTCAAGTACTTCTACTTTTTGAATTGAATCATTAACTACGTTCTTAATTGTTTGTTTTGTACTGATCTTTGAAATGACTACACAGGTTCTTCTGAGATTCTACACGCCTTCTGCCCACCTAGTAAAGCTTGAAGACAAAAGCAAAACCCAGCATTACGTTTCAAAATTAAAATGCTACGACCTACCAAATAGCTAAAGAACACAAAAGCATACGGAAAATCACATAAAAAATTGATACGTACTCAAATTATTCTAGAACTATTGATTACTCTCTAAAATAAAAAGTTCATCTGTAATATTTAGAGATTAAATCCAAAGAGAATGAGAGGCATACAATAAATTTGATAATTGATTTAGTTTAGCTAAGAAATTAATAAGAACTTAGAATAACTAAATAGAAAATAGTTTGTTTGTAAACAAGTAAGGAAATTAGCTATGTCAAGGGTTTTCAGGTAATGAGTTATAATGGATAGACGTCAACGAGTTTTCAATCATAGAACACAAATTCAATTAGTAAAAATATCAATAGTTACATTTATCCTATGACTAAGCTCAGAGTCTATAAATTTTGTGTACGAATTCAGAATGACCATCAATCGATGGTATGAAAACGACATCGATCGATGGTTTTCTTAGTCAAACATTAAATGATCAGATTCGATTGATTCATTTAGAATTACTACACCAGTCTCTCGATTGTCCCTAGTAACTTAAGCTCAACATAATTTGTTCAAGTAACGATCCTACTCTCGCTGTGTCAATTATCCTAAGATAAGAGTTCTAGTTAGCTACTCTAGAACACAAGCAATAAGCTACATTCTGATGATAGATCTAATAATCACCCTAGAAATTCTATTGCTTGGCTAGTTTCTCAAAACCATTTATAAACCCTAAATCTAACAAGGTAACTACTGAAACACAACTACGGAGAACATAATTATAAACATAAAATAATGCATAAAACAAAGAATAAGGATAGAAAATGGAGTTCCAATACAAATCTTGAAAGAAGTCTTGATTTTCTCCCTAAAAACTCTAAACTACTATGTTTGTTATGAAAAGTCTCAAAACTTGTAAAATAAGTATCTTTGCATAAACCACTAGCAAAGATAATATAAACTAAGTAAAACACGTCCAAAGGTAATCTTGTAATTTCTGTGACTTGGGCTTCAAGTCGGTTACTTTGTTAATTGGGCTTCTACATGTCGACTATCAACGACAAATGTGCGTCTTCGATCGACGCAACACTCTGTCTTGACTCGTACTTTGCTGAGTTTGACCAGCTACGGAGTTCCTCTCTCTCTGAGCTCCAGAAAGCCTCATAATCTCTACAATACTCCAAAATGTACATATCGCTTTCACTATGTTGCAACCACATAAAAAGTGTCAATTTTAGAGAAAATTTATATACATTATCCTAGTATAGCAATTAAATCTATTTTACCAACAACTTAGCAAATACTAGCTTGACTTACCCCTCTACTAACTTCATTTCTTGCATAAAATAAAAGTGCATGCTTTACCTTGGGAGTATCGATCAGAGGACACATGGACTCTTACCACTGCAGGTATCTGAACACACATGTAGTATTCTCTGATCCCTTTCTTTCTTCTTTTTCTCCTCTCTAAATCTCTTTATATTATTTTTATATAAGTCAAATGAATCAATGATGCTCATACTTGTTCATCTTTTTTTTTTTCTCGCTTTTATTTTTATTTTTGACAAAGTGTTGGTGAATAATAGGGTCACAATAATTTACCTATCCCTCGCTTCCACAATGTGTGATCATATCTTTATGAACTAGAATAATGATGTCACAAGTAATTTACCTACCCCTCCGCATCTTTCAGGAAATTACCTCAATCTTTTATTTTTTTAGAGAGAGAGAGAGAGAGAGAGAAGGGAATCAAAAGCACACAAACTCTTACCTTCCAGACTTGGAGGAGGAATCCGATCCAATGTATGCCAAACCCCAAAGAAAGCAGATAAGTCAAATTAGGTTGGTGGTTAGCTTCATTTCCTTCAAAATTTCTAAGCAAGTGGGATATAGTGGCAGGATGATCCACTTTGGTATCTCTAGTGCTCTATGCAATCAGCAAATCTAGAATGATGCTATAGAATGGTTAGACAATAAGTAAAAATTTAAATCTTATCATAATCCATTTCTTAACTCAATAAAACTTAATAAAATACATAAGCATAAAACTCAAAATAGAAAACAATATTAGTAAAACTTCCCCTAGACTTAAAAAACATTGTTCCCAATGTTATCCCGTCTCGGTTAAGTGGGAAAATTAAATCATAAATAAATGTGTTAAGGATAGTAGAAAATACCAGACTTTGTTACAAGTGTCGATGGATGGTAATGTCATGATGTCGACCGATGGTTGTGCTCCGTTGTCGACTGATGGTGTGTCGTCCAATCTCTTGGAGATATCTTACATCATCAGGTCTTGAGGTGCATAAACTCCATCAAGTTTGTCTTCTAGCCGCTTCTCAGTTACCAGCCTCTGTCTGAATGGTCCACGTGAAGCGTTGATCGATGGTCGAGCTCGTCCATCAATCGATGGTGCTTCGCCTGCTCCATTCGCGTGCTTTTTCTGAACCATCTGATGAGTAAAGTCCATCTTTTGCTTCATCTCCTCCATGTACGTAGTTAACCAACTAATATTGTTGTTGAATGGGTAATAGATATCATCAATCCTGTTGTAGTAGTCATCCATCAACATCTCCGGTGCTCTGTAGATTCCTTGTACCATGTCATCGACTTCTGCTTTGCTGTAGTAGTCAATTGATGGCCTGGTCTCCTCAAAATTCTCTATGTACTCTGGCAAACAAAGATGAGTGTGTCAAATGATGGCTGCTCTCAAAATAATATCTCTGATGTCTTCCTTTGACACATTGGTGATTCTGACATCTATAGCTCTTGCGTTGACATATTTATCTTTGTAGACGCCATACTCATCTTTTTCTTGCCCATAATCAAAATTCTCTGGATCAAGCACGTCAGGTTCTGATCTTTAACCAGCTAAGTCCTTTGGAAGGTGAGTGTCGATCAACGACAGCAATGGTGTGTTGATCGATGCTCTGTTGTTATTTGCACGGTTGTCATGTTGTTGTTGTCTGAGGAGATTTTCTGATCCATTGGCTATTGCGAGTATGTCTGCTACATGATCCTCAGATACATTCAGAATTCTTCCATCCATTTCTCGTGCATATCCTTCTGGATCCCTCATAATTCCAAGCTCATCTGGTCTGAGATAACTATAATATGCATTGTGATCTGCCAGATTAGTATCGATTGATGGTATAGGGTCATCATCGATCGATGTCGCAATCCATGTTTCATTGGATCCTCTGAAATTTTCAGCTTCCTATAGTGCAAGAACATGATACTTGATTTCTTCTTATTCTAGATAAGATTCCTCGTAATCTAGGTTAGCCGTATCATACACTAGGTCAGAGTTATCATCGACCGATGTCAAAGGGTGGTGACGATCAACTGTTGGTTAGCATCATCGATTCATTTGTTGGATTGTGTATCGATTGATGCTCCATCGTCAGGGTCATACCCTTGCTCGAAATCACAGAAATATGTTGCTACAAGTCCTGGTTCATGAACCAAATCAAAGAGAAATCTTGGTTCTAGTTTGAACAAGCTCATAGTAGTGATTTTCATCAATAAGAGATAGATACAACATGTTTGTCTTCATGTCGCATATTGCTCCTACCGTGGCACGAAAGCTCTTCCAAGTAACATGGATGCATTCTGCTCCACTTGGACATCCAAGAAATGAAAGTCTACAAGGGCATCGCCGATTTGCACATGGAGGTATTTGATTAGCCTCATGAATTAACCTTAGAGCATTCCACAAAAGTGAATGAATCACTAGAAGGCTCCACCTTTAAGCTCAGCACCTCTGCCGTCATTCTTGGCATAATGCTTACTGAAGAACCGACTTCGTAAAGGGAACCAAAAACTTCACAAGGTCACTTCTCTTCTTCAACTTGACCTTCTGCTTTATCTTCTCCCTTAGATGATTAAACATTCTCTTAATGTCCTCATCAGTCTCCTTGGTTTCTCTGAAGAACATCCACAATCTGTTAGTGTAATAAGCTTCCTCGAATGGGGTTTCTAAAGGGATTCTGAGGACAATCTTAGCAAATCCATCCATCTCTTTCTCATTGGCTTCCATTTTATGATGCTTAGGGATCTTCTTCTTTCATCCAGAATGTCCATCCATAGCTTTCTCATTTACTGTAGGGACTGATTTATCAGCTTGTCTGGGTTTGGGCAGGGTGGGTTTTGAGTTCCTATTAGCATATAAGAGACTCACGATTATGCTTGGCAACCACATCCTTCTATTTCGAATTGCCATCGATCAATGGTAGGGTCCGATTGTCGATCGATTTCTAACTATTCACACACGGATTCTTCTGGTACCGTCGATCGATTGTTAGCTTTGGCTGTTGATCTATAGTCGTTCGAATAAGGCAAGGGATTGTCACAAGTTTTTTCCTCCTGGTGCCTAACTTCTTCCACTACTTGCCAAAAATCATCATCTATGATGGTACTGATGTGATGCTTTTGTCCATCTTCAATCTTTTCCTTGATCAAGGCTTCTTGTCTCCTCACAGCTTCACTGGTCTGAACAACCTGATTCTGTAGCTTCTTTACAAGGGTGTTGAGAGCTTAAGAAATAGTGTTGAGGTTGGCATATACATCATCAATCTTTCCATTGAAATTCACTGTTATTTTCTGCTGTCTCTCTAGAACCTTGTCAATCATAGCTTCAATCTTGTTCTCCTGGGTATTTTATGGGTGTTATGATAGTAAAATGCTCCATAGGTTTTATTGTTGCTGTAGGGTCTCTGCTGTTGTGATCATTAGTTGTTGCTACTCCTATGATCATTGCCATAAAATTTTCTGTTGCTCTGGTTCCCATACTTGTGGAATCCATTTCCAACAACGTTCACATCCTCTTCTTCACCTTTCTCATTGTCAGATCCTATAGCTTCTAAACCTTACGCGAAGCTAACTTGTTTCTTCAGAAATATCTGAACACTGTCCAACTTGGCTTTTACTTCTTCCATCTGATCCTTGGTCAATATAGGGACTGATTTCCTATTCTCATGATCGTTGATTTTGGTGTTGTTGCTGGCTGCCAAATTTTCTATCAATCTGGTAGCCTCTTTGGACTCCTATTGCTGAAGTTTTCCTCACTGCATATGTCTAAAACCATCTGGTATGATAGTTTAATACCTATAAAGAAAGTACTGAGAAGTTGCACTTCATTGAATCCATGGTGTGGACAATCTCTTTAGTAGCATATGAATCTGTTCCAAGAGTTTCTGAAAGACTCTACAAGTTCCTTTGTGAATTTAAAAATTCTGCTCCTCAATTCGTCAGCTTTGGCATCATTAGAGAAATTACGTAGGAAGGCGTTTTTGATGTTTGTTCATGATATAAGAGATCCTAGTGGTAGCTGTTTAAGCCAGTATGAAGCATCACCAACAAGCGAATATTTGAAGAGCTTGCATAGAAGGTAGTACTTAGGGACTCCATTAGCCTTGATGGCAGACACATGATCCTCAAATCGCTCCAAATGATCCATAGGGTGCTCATGGGAATGTCCATGAAATGGTGTCTTTACCACAACTGTAAAAGGCTGACTTCAGCTCAAAATCGTTCCTCTGGAAAGATGGAGGGCGAATAGCAAATCTATTGGCATATAATTGAATTGTAGTAAGTCAACGTTCTAGGTTGAGCAGTCTAGGCTTCAATTCCAGCTTGAGCTACAATAACTTCTTTTGGTTCAGAGATCACAATCCTCTGATCATCAATTCTTTGACATATTGCATTACGCAGATGACTATCAAGGTCATACAGTTCCCCTTTCTCATTCCTAGTTACGATCAACATAGCAACCATCTCTGCTCAGGAATCTTGGTTGATTGATGTCTTGGTAATGGTTTTGATCGATTCGGCAGATGAGTGTCGATCGACGAAGAAGTGTTGACGTCTATCGATGCTTGTCAGTTCTCCTTGCGGATGCTACGTTCGATGACTACTAAGTCTGAGAAAATTAACTCATTTTCCTTGTTGCTTTCCGTATTGCTGGGTATGCACATGAAATACAAAAGAAAAAAAAAGTTGTAAGTAAACTAAAAAGAAAACCTAGACAAAACTTGCAAAATTTTTCAATGTCGATCGTTGCTCCCCGGCAACGGTGCCAAATGCTCAAATTACCCTAGAGATACTGATTACTCTCTCAAATAAGAGATTCAGTTGTAGTACTTAAGGATCAAATCTACAGAGAGAGATGACACACAATAGACTTGATAATCGATTTAGTTAAGCTAGATAACTAATTAGAGATTAGAAAATGTAAATACGAAAGAGTTGGTTTGTAAAAAAGTAAGGAAAATAGCTAGATCTAAGGTTTTCATGTAGTGCATTATAATGGATATAAGCCAAGGGGTTTCAATCATAGAACACTAATTAAATTACTACAGATATCAATAGTTATATCTATCCCATGGCTAAGCTCAAAGTCTACAACTTTCATGTGCGAATTCAGAATGACCGTCGCTCGAGGTATGCAAACAACATCAATCGATGGCTTTCTTAGTCAAGCAATAAACGATCAAATTTGATTGGTTCACTTAGAATTACTAGACTAGTCTCTCGATTGTCTATAGTAACTTAAGCTCAACAGGATTTGTTCAGGTAACGATCCTACTCTCGCAGAGTCAATTATCCTAAGATCATGGTTCTAGTTAGCTACTCTACAACACAAGCAATAAGCATACTTTTGATGATAGATCTAATAATCACTCTTGCAATTATATTGTTTGGCTAATCCCTCAAAACCATTAATAAACCTTAAACTATCAAGATAACTTCTTAGACATAGCTAAGTAGAACATAATCACAAACATAAATAATACATAAGATAAAGAATATGGATAAAAAATGGGGTTCCAATACAAAGCTTGAAAGAAGTCTTAATCTTCTCCCCAAAACCCTAAACTACTATGTTTGTTATGAAAAGTCTCCAAGCTTGTAAAAGAGGTCTCTTTGCATAAAACATTACCAAAGACAATATAAACTAGGTAAAACACGTCTAGATGCAATCTTATAGTTTCTGTAACTTGGGCTTTGAGTCGGGTACTTTATGAATTGGGCTTTTGCGCGTCAACCGTCAATCAATGGCAACTATGCGTCATCAATTGATGCAACACTCTGTCTCACCCGTACTTTGCTGAATTTTACCAGCTACAGGGTTCCTTTCTCTCTGAACTCTAGAAATCCTCATAATCTCTACAATACTCTAAAATATATCTGGAACTGAAATGACTCTTAAATACATCTTAGACACACATAACAAGCTTCAAATAGGAACTATAGCATGGTCTAAAAGTGGTAAATATTAGGACCTATCAAAAACCTTCAAAATTACATTAAACCTAAAATGTTTTTGACTAGCAATTAAAACCTCCAACCTATCATCTTCATCACAAAAAAACATTCAACTTGACTTATTTGTTCATCAAATCAAAATTGTACTCTTTACCACTAATTTACGACAAAAAAACTGATAATGTGTCAGTTACTATAATAAAAATAAAAATAAATAACTATAAATAAATAAAATCAGACAATGAAATAAAAAATAAGGTTTCACATGTTTAAATAATTAAAATTTAATCTTTCTAAAACTAAAAAATAGTCAAATAATTTTTACAAATTGTATAAAATTAAAAAAATTGATTTTTAAAAAAAAATCAAGTAAAAATTTTAAATATATAATACCCAAAAAGAATAATTCAAACCTTAAGATTTGTTTAAAAAAATATTCAAGTAATAATCTATTATAAATTTCAAATTTGTTATTACTCAATTTTTTAAGAAATCAATTTTCTTAATTTTTATTTTTTGAGTATTATAATTTTAAATAATTTTACTTGATTATTTTATATATTTATATTTATATTTATTTTAAAAAAATTATAAAAATATATTTTTAGTTTTAGAAGATTAAATTAATTATTGAAACATATAAATAATTATTTTTTTAAAAATTAAGATTTTTTTAAATATTATTTATTTTCTAATTTTTATTTTAATTTTATTATTTACTATTTTTAATTATTTTATCTATTTATTTGAAAAACTGACACGTCGTCATTTTTACCCGTAAATGAACAGTTCCGATCAGATTTTTGATTTGATGAACAAGTAAGTGATGTTGATTGTTTTTTGTGATAAAGATGTCAAGTTGAGAGTTTAAAGTGCTAGTAAAAAAATGGTGATTTAAAATGTTAGTGATTGTCAATTTAAAGATCTTTATGCGATTTTACCTAAAAATAAATGTCGGAAATGGATTGTAATCCCTTCTCATGGAATAACAAGAACTTGTCATTCTTATCTTTATCGGTCAAATTTGGCCTAGATAAATTACGATTGGCCCAGCTAAAATCGACCCAATTAAAAGTCGACAGAAGATTAGATTGCCTTGAAGAAAAAAGGAAAGAGGAAGTTTATACAAAGGAGGAGCCATGAGCAATGATGCGCCCTTGGATAGTACACCGGGCAAAACAGACATGCATGTCTTGATCATGAGAAGCAGTAAAGATATATGTTCATTGTTTGACTCATATCTTCCAAACCACAAGGCTTCTACGAATCAAATTACTTTGAGAATATTCTCAACTCAATTATGGAGCTCCTTGAAGAAGAATCAGATCAAACAGAGTTCAGATGTTGGAGTTATGTCATTTACAAATCAGGTGATCTCTAGTTCTCGCGAATTCATACATGTGCGCATTCCGGTGAGCTGGACCGACACTTCCTTGGAGCTTGATGAGATAATTGACACTATCTTAGATGAGATAAATACTCAAGTGAGCTAGACTTACACTATCCTAGACGAGATGAGCTGGATTGATACTCATTTGGAGGAGCTAAGCGAGCTAGTTCGATCTTCCGAGCTAGTACGACCACCCGATAAACTGAAAATGGCTAACCTTATTTCTGATGGACCAACGACCAATTAAATCATGCCAAAGGAGATTATTCATGATTCAAATGTCCAAGAAATCATTGGGCTTGATGGTTTTCGAAAATATTCAAAAACGGACTTGTTTGGGCCAAATGGAGAAACCGATAAAATATTGGCTAAGGAAAAAGATGGATTTCGACCAAGCCTCAAAGGGACATGTCTTGGCCCATGTCAGGATCATATTTTTCATTTTTCAAAGTCCTGGTCGTGGCTATATCAAGAGGTAGTCCAAGTTTCAGTCAAAACAATAATTTAGTCAAGTCTTTGTTTGCATTTTTCTATGTGTGTTTTTCCACAAAATTCTAATCTTTTCATATGCCTTTGCTACTATAAATATGTAATATTTATACAGAATCAAATCAATAAATTTTCTTCCTATTTTGAGTTTATTCTCTTTGTGCTTTGTTTAGAGCATTTCTGTTTCTTGGTGAGGTTATCTTCGAGTAAACAAATATTCGTTTTGCTGGACTTGTGCGTCACATCAAGCAGCAAACGAACCCTTTGGTAGTATCATCGGGCCATCCGAAACCCTTTGTGGCACCATTCAACCCATCGGTTCTCCCTCTTTGGCGAGTTCATATCCTTCACACCGTTTGAGTGATCCTTTCCGAATCTAGGACGTATCAAGTGGTATCAGAGCCACTCAATCGGTATCATCTATCCATTCTTCACATCTTCCATTTAAATTTCTTCAAACACTTCTTCTTCTTTCTATCTTGAATCTGGGCCCCTCCTTACCATCCACTATATATATATAAAAAGATCAAAAGAAAAGAGAGAAAAAAGAGTCAAAAAACAAATATTCGAAAAGTTTGATTTGTGGTTTGGTGGTGGAAGAGAAAGCCTGCTGGCCGAGGAGAAATCCGGCCTTTGAGGAGGTTAAAGCGGATTACAAAACCCAAATCTCTTATCTTCCTATCTCATCTCATTGTTTGTTTGCTTGGAATACCCATTTGGAAACTTGGTTTGTCTTTCTTAGAACTTTGAGAAGAAACTCTTGAGTGACCATCCAAATTCCGAGTGAAACACTTGAGTGGATGAGATTAAACACTTGAGAGAGTGAAGATTTTTATCTGCTAACCTTTTGTGTTGAGTTATTTTCAGGATAAAGATGTTTAGTCTTCACAAGAAAAGTGGCAAAGAAACATCCAAACGACAAGCTATTTCTCAAACTTCATCTCAAAATTTGTTGAATATTTTTGATGAGTTTGTTACTGTGCAGGAAAGCCCAACCCTAAGAAAACCACATACGATGCCAAAAAGGAGGTGCAAAGAGCAGTTAAAACCATCTAGAAATGAAGCTGATTAAATAAGGCTTTTTCGTCACTTTGATGTCCAAAATATCTGTGAAAACTTTGAGAAAGAGTTGATGAAAATCCTTAAGGATGTCAACAAGATTCAACAGAAGAGCACAACCACACGTGCACCAGTAGCTGAACCATCAATATTCATTAGTGAAGAACCCAAAGGTAAATCTGAAAACAACCTTGAAGAGCTAAAAGATTTTCCAGATTCTTTACCCACTTTTGATGAATATGATGAAGAGCTTTTGGAAAATTTGATCATTTGTGAGGATGAATGTGATCTTCCTTCTCCAAAATCTGATTTTATATTTGATGATGAAGAGACTAATGGACTAACATGTTTTGAACCAGAGCATCCGAGTAGTCTTGTTCTAGTTTCACAGGATTTTGAAGAAGAGTCATTGGACTACCCACATCAAGGACTCCTTCTTGGCACCAGAATATCCATGAACATTGATCTATGTCCCATCTTTGATGAGGAAGACGAACTTGGTCCAAACTTTCATGAGGAAGCACCAAGCATCACATCCATCAACATGGAGAATCATCTTTCCTTTAATCCCGACACAACTCATGCCCCTTTGTCTCCTAATCCACAAGAGCACTGTAAGGAACTTGGTTTAATCTGTTCTATGCCTGATTTGTTAGTTAAAGTCAGCTCCAGTGACATGAAACACTTTGGTCTCGAAAAAGTAAAAGAAATTTGTGTTTCAAATTCTGTTTTTGATAACATGATTCATTCTTTTAAGAAACTTGAACCTGATAAAATCTTTGATCAAAAACATTTTCAAAATGGAAATGACATCCCTTCTGGTCTTGTTTTGAGCTTTGATCAGTTTTTGAATCATAAAATTTTTTTTGATTATCTTGAAAAATCATTTGAGTTTGTTTTGCAACAACCAGATTTATGTTTCCGAAAATCTTGTGATTTCTTTGTTTGTTTTAAGGATAATGGTTTTAATCTAAGTTTTCTTAGTTATGAACTGATCACTGATGATTTGTTTTCTCCAAGACGTTCTTGGAAAGAGCTTATGGTTAGTAATTTGCAGAAAACAAAATCACTTAGAGCTGAAACCAATTTTTGTTGTGATTTTGTTTTGAAACCTCCTCATTCTTATTCTAAATCTGATATTGATCTATTGTGTTCTAATCTAAGAAACTTGTGCATGTTTTGAAATGTTTCTTTAGGAACTATGCAATCACGTGCCTGGAAACCCTTCTAGTCATTAATTCTTATTTTGAAGTGAATTTTGAAAGGCTAAAACTTGTGCTACATGTTCTTCGGAAAGAAACTTTGACTTCTGATTTGAACAAGTACATGTCTTGCACATATGATCCTGGTATTTCAATGTTTGTTTTGAGTTCCGAGGATAAAGAGGTTTATCCTCAGAAAAGAGAAAGCATTGACCGAGCTTATCAGTGTGAGATTTGGAGACGCATGTACGCAAAGAAAATGGCATCAATACTCCAAGGAAGTTTCTTTCCTAAATTTCCCTTCACTAAATTTTACATGTTCTTTAGATTCTTTTTGCCTGATTCATTTCCTTTTTATACAGGTAAAATGGATTTTAGGTCAAATCCTTTTCAAGAGGGAGGGAATGATGCGCTCTTGGATAGTACACCGGGCAAAACAGACATGCATGGCTTGATCATGAGAAGCAGTAAAGATATATGTTCATTGTTTGACTCATATCTTCCAAACCGCGAGGCTTCTACGCATCAAATCACTTTGAGAATATTCTCAACTCAATTATGGATCTCCTTGAAGAATAATCAGATCAAACTGAGTTCAGATGTGGGAGTTATGCCATTTACAAATCAGGTGATCTTCAGTTCTCGCGAATTCAGACATGTGCGCATTCAGATGAGCTGGACCGACACTGCCTTGGAGCTGTATGAGCTAATTGACACTATCTTAGATGATCTGAATACTCAATTGAGCTGGAATTACACTATCCTAGACGAGATGAGCTGGATTGACACTCATTTGGACGAGCTGAGCGAGCTAGTTCGATCTTCCGAGCTAGTACGACCACCCGAGAAACTGAAAATGGCTAACCTTATTTCTGATGGAACAACGACCAATTAAATCATGCCAAAGGAGATTATTCATGATTCAAATGTCCAAGAAAGCATTGGGATCGGTGGTTTTCGAAAATATTCAAAAACGGACTTTGTTTGGGCCAAATGGAGAAACCGATAAAATATTGGCTAAGGGAAAAGATGGATTTCGACCAGGCCTCAAAGGGACATGTCTTGGCTCATATCAGGAGCATATTCTTCTATTTTCAAAGTCCTGGTCGTGACTATATCAAGAAGTAGTCCAAGTTTCAGTCAAAACAATAATTTAGTCAAGTCTTTGTTTGCATTTTTCTATGTGTGTTTTTCCACAAAATTTCTTTTCATATGCCTTTGCTACTGTAAATATTTAATCTTTCTACAGAATCAAATCAATCAATTTTCTTCTTATTTTGAGTTTATTCTCTTTGTTGTTTGTTTAGAGCTTTTCTGTTTCTTGGTGAGGTTATCTCCGAGTAAACAAATCTTCGTTTTGCTGGACTTGTGCGTCACATTAAGCAGCAAAAGAACCCTCTGGTAGTATCATCGGGCCATCCACAACCCTTTGTGTCACCATTCAACCCATCAGTTCTCCCTCTTTGGCGAGTTCATATCATTCACACCGTTTGAGTGATCCTTTCCGAATCTATGACGTATCAAGCAAGATATGTATTGAAATAATTATACGCTTTTTGGCATAAGATTAAGGTTTCCGCTGCTTACGTTTTTCTTGCTGAAACACCATCTTTTCATATGATATTTTCTCAAAACTCATTGCAATAGTGTTTTTGATAATCAATAAATGTCTTTCAAATAACTTACTGTTGGACCCAAATTCTTGCGAGTCCCAATAATAACGTCGGCCCATCTCTTTGTCTACTTCGATCTCGACCTCGTCGTCAGATAAGATTCGACACCGAGTTCGAGGCGGAAGACTGAAGTCGAAAGACCGCACATTAAATCAGAGAGATCGAGTCACATAGATATTATTTGGAATCATCAAAAAAGATGACCTAGAGATCTCGAAATCCGCAACCAAGAAAGGTGAAGATCACAAAAGCAGTTAGGGAGGGGAATGGCTATAAAAAGAAGGATGAGAGAGAGTAGAGGGCACATGCAAAACCTTAGGAATCACACTAAACACAATTTTGACTTCGACCTTATTCTTCGAGTCATTCAACTTAATTATAGATTGCTTTATTCATTCAACTTTTGTAACCTTCTTGTATTTCATCCTTACTATAATAAAAGTCTATTTTTTTTCAACTTGAGTCTCATTAGATCGTTGTGTATTGAGGATATCGTTACCCACATTATTTTTTCTTCCCAAGTTTTTACGTCCAGTCACTATCAACTACCTAGTGTGGGTTTTAAGATCCACATTTTGACACCGTCTGTGATTAAGAAAACAAAAAACATCCTCACTAAGATTCCTAAGAATGATCATGGATCCCACACAAGCTCCACCCGGTTCCATCAAACCATGAACCATCAATGCCGATCTACTCAGATCTGACACGACGAGCAAGACACGACGAGCAAAACAATCCCCATAGGGACAGATGTTGAAAGAAAACAACACCAAACTCTGAAGAATTCACAACATCATGCACAAGGAAACAAGTTCGTTCCAAGACATTGATCAAGTGATAAAGGAGACACAATGAAATCCCTTCAAAAATAAAATAGCTGCACGACTTGGGCAAAATCAAGTTTCAGAATACAACGGAACAGCGGCCCAAAAGCCCACATCCGAGCTTTCCAACTAGCCATCTCCAGGGCCCACCTCATTGATAAAGAAAAGGAGGCCGAATACTGTCGATTCTTTTCTAAAAATCTTACCAAACCAGCTCTTGAATGGTTAACTAGGCACAAAGGAAACTCCATCGATAAATTTCATGCAACTTGTAACTGCGTTTCTAAAGCAATATTCGGTTTTCATTGAGACCATAGCAAGCAAGGCTAGCCAATAGAACCTGAAACAAGCATCAGTAGAGCCTCTAAGAACATTCATTAATTCAGAAATATCAAGGCACGAATCTCACACATGAATGAAGGAGTCGCCTCGCAGCACCCAAGAACGGAGTATGGTTCTCATCCAAATTCAAAGAAGAAATGTTAGTACGAGCTCCCATCTCGCTCGATGATGCACTTCATCGAGTTTCGTACTTTGCAGCCCATGAAGAAGAGGTCATTTCCTTAAAAGAACAATATAATGAGAAAAGAAGAATCCCAACCTGAAAAGAAGACTACCAAATCCGAAAAAGCCAGCCACTCGAGGTCAACACGCAGTCAATAGCCCAAACCAAAGCAGACCTTCCACCTTCGATCCTAAAAAGTTATGCACCTTCCATAAACGAAAGGGGCATTCCACCGAAGAATTCCAATCCATAATTAGGGATACAAAAATAGGAAGAAGATGCGAAGATCCCGAAAAATAGATCGCGATAACCCCAGAGAACGCCGCAAAAACAAAAAAACCGCCTCTAACAAAAGAGTTCGAGAAGCCAAAAAAGAATTGCGTGTTCCCCTCCTTCAACACCCAAAAGGATAGTCAATATAATTCTCTAGGGAACCTCACCCACCTCAGAAATTAATTGCGAACCAAACCAGATCACCCTAAGAACCGAATCACACAAGGACAATGCAGCCTGCATCAGCATAATAGTAGCAATCCAAAATCTCTGAAACCCAAAAAAAAAAACTCCAAGTTCGAACTCAATTCGATCTCTTATTCCAAAAAATTGGTGACAACACATCGTTTCGATCTATTTTCCAAGGAAGAACGGGCTCGAAGAATGCTCAACGTCTGAAGATCCTCGAAAAATCCATTGCTCATAAAAAAATACCCCCCTAAAACACAGCTTGAAGTCATATGACCTCAACCTGTTTGGGGAAAGGGTACTACTCAATGAAAAATGGTATCACCCAACAACAAAGAAGTACTACCAACCCAAAAAGAAAATCGAGTTCATCTATGGTGATCAAAATTCTGTAACTCGGTCAAAGCATACCAGCGAGGGGCCGAAAACAACATTTGACTCTGAGAACCCATTTCCAGTTCTGACCACGAAACAGTATTCCATGAGCATCAGACCATCAAACTCAACAAGCCACACGAAGATGCTTTAATCATACTCCTCGAAGTCGGGGGAACTCTCCTGAGTAGTGGTCGACACTGAAAGTTTGGCCAACATCCTTTCAAAAGGATGGATTTCACCAAAGCCCTTCTAAATCATGATTTGACCTTGCTAATTGGTTTTACCGGTGAAACGGCCTATTCCCTCGGGTTATATAGCTGGCAGTGACTGCAGCAAACATTTGGAAGATCGTCAAATTTTTCGTGATAGACCGGCCTGCCCCTTTTAACGTAATTCTCGGAAGAGCGTTGCTCTACAACATGCATGAAGGCGGTACCATCAACTTATCACCAATGTCGGATTTCCTAACCCCGAAAGGAGTCAAAACTATACTAGGAATCTAGAAAAACTCAAGGAAATGCTACTTGGCAAGCTTTAAGGACATCAAAACCTCATTGAACTAATCCTCCCATGGAACCAATACAAATAGGAAGCCCAAAAGTCGGCTTACCAAAAAAATGAACATACATATCAATGTAACTTACAATCCCGTGAACAAAGGGAAAAATAATCGAACTACATTGTGACTTGATCCCTTGGAAAGGGTACATAGGTAGCTCAATTCGAGTTCAGTCACACCCCTAATTCCCCAAAAAATGGAGTGACAAACAAGGTCCAAATAAACTCTCTTGAGGAAAATAAAACTCAAGTCACCATTTGTGGAGTTCCAAAAACAAATCATTTTCATGCAATATTCAATACATCATAAAAACTTCCTCAAAATATGATCCCCAGTCTCTAAAAAAGAGAAATGTGCTTAGAACAAGAACAACACACAACTGAAACAACCCTTCCAAACATCGTAGATTGGACTCCCCCGATATTTGTCCACCTGGAGAACCAATTATCGAAATACTCAAGCCTCTGGATTCACCCTTTCTCATTCTGCCACCTCCACCTCAGCCTATAAACTTCAACGCTCCTCTAACCACAGAAGAAAAAAGGCATACGACAAGCTTCCACCATGCCTAAAGACGATCTGAGACTACATCCTTTACCTCATAGGTGACAACTTTGAGCTCTACGAGCCACTCATGGATCGCATTCACGACTACTTCAGAAAAAAATTAGAGGCTGCACGAACGCTCTTCCTGACTAAAGCATCGACCAGCCAACAATAAAGGAAGAAAGAAAATTTATAACTTCTACAAATAAGATTTCCAATTTCTAAAACGTAAGCCTAATAAAAATAGGATCTCTTTTAAAAGCAAAACACTTAGTGATACACCGCCCAAATGTCACAACATAAACAGTCGAATGACAACCCAAAGCCCTGATAAAGCTTTTGGGCGAAGCTGATCTTGCACCTCGCAGCAAAAACACGTTGATTAGAGTTTATCAAAACCAGCATCAACCTAAAATCAAGATGGTATCAACTAGATTGATCGAAGGTTCTAGTGTATCTACTTACAGACTCGAATGAATAAGGTCGAAATGAAAGCACCAAGGTTCTACAGTCAAAAAACTCAAAAACATTCAAATGGTCTTGAAACAAAAGCACCAAAGTTTTCAAAGAAACACAATTCAAAACTAGAGCATACATTGACAAGATAAAATCAAGGCTCATTGAGGCCCGAATCGTTTATTGATATAGAAAGGGAGAAATAATTGCAACAATAAAAAACCAAAACAAAAATAACAGATGACCGGCCCGAAAATATCATCCCTCGATTTGTTCGCCCTCCTCAGCATGCTGCTCTTCATGCAAGACGTCATAACGACCCATGCTGCTACCAAACTCACCTTCATCAGTAGGCATCTTCTAGAAGAAATCATCTGGAAGATCCTTGAAGATCTGTGGAAGATCCAACTTCCCAACCAAAAAATCAGAGACAGCGGTAACATCGACTTTAGCACTCAGCTCGACATTCTTAGCCCATAGGCGAGAGAGATCATTTGATGCCAGCAGGTTATTATTCATGATCTCCTTGATAAGATCGGTATTGGCCATAAGCTCCCGAAGGTGATCCTCGCAGTCAGCAGCGACCTTTTTCCTTTCCCACTTCTCTTTTAGGGACACCAACACATCGAGGTAGGCGTTAGCACGTAGGAAGCCGACCGCAAATTCTCTACGTGTTTCACCGCCGAGGCATCAATCTGCGTCTCCAGCGAAGAAACCCCCTCTAGAGCCGCCTTCCTTTCGTTCCTGATCATACGAAGTAGAGCATCGAGAGAGGCAGTTTGATTCCCATTTTTCTTAGTGGAGCCAAATGGGTTGCGTTAGCACGTTGCCGATCCTTGGCCATCTTCAGACTGAGTTTCAGCTCCTTTACAACCTTCTTTTCCTCATTGAGCTCGTAGGAACACATAACTTCTTTCAACTGCGGATCCAATGTCGCAGCGAACTCATTGTTGGCTTCCATTGACTGAAAAGAAACAAAAAAGCTCTATGAGAAAAAAATAAAAACAAAAGTGAATCATAAACAGAAAAACCAAGGGTCGTACTTTAGCATGGGAAACCGCCATATTTATGTAGGCGTCACTCTCTGTCATGTTTTGAAGATACATGAGGGGACATCTAGCCGGTTTGAGGTGTCTCACTAGGTGAGCCACATTATCCAGGTCTTCAGTAATATGGAAATATTTGGCATGTGAAGACTGCCAGTGGAAAGGTTTCGCGTTGGTGTTATCACTCGACGAGCTCTACCTCAGATTGGTACCAGCAGTGTTGGCCTTCCCCAGAGGACGGTCTCGCCCATCAGAGCCAGTTGGACCAACCGATTTAGTGTTAGTGAGCTCACACAGAACAACTCCAACACGGAAATTAGGTTTATCATCAACAACAGTTGCTCGAGGAAGACGGTCTCTTCCCTCAAAACTTCAGTAAGTGTGTTTCTCACGTCACCAGAACAGATCCTGTCAGATCCTCCCGCACCACCTCTGCTCTGGATCCTTTCGTCTTCGTGAGAGCTAGTCCTTCTCTTAGTAGACATTATTGGCAAAGATCAATAGACTCAAAAAGGGACATATAGTGTCAAAGGACGGGCAGTTGGATGGTTATAAAGCCGAGAGATCCTCCTTGATAAACTCCCTCAAAAATCCAACCTTGCGATGATTATGGAGGATCTGTGGTTTGAAGTAATTTGGAATCGATGTCGTCCTTAGAACAAGCAAGCCAATAAAGGATTAGGGGCAAAATGTTTGACCCAGACTCTTGCTAGTCCCATTAATGACGTAGGCACATCTCTTTGTCTACCTCGATGTCAATCTCGTCATCGGAAAAGGTTGAACACCGAGCTCAAGGCGGTAGATTAAAGGTGAAAGACCACGAACGAAATTAAAGAGACCGAGTCAGAGGGATATTCTTTGGAATCATCAAAAAGGACGGTATGGAGATATCGGAATCCGCAACAAACAAATGAGAAGATCACAGAAGCAGCTAGGGAGGAGAACGACTGTAAAAGGAAGGAAGAGAGAGTGGAGGGCACATGAAAAATCCTAGATATCACACTAAACAGTTTTGACTTTGACCTTGTTTTTCGAGTCATTCAACTTTATTCTAGATCGCTTTATTCATTCAACCTTTGTAACCATCTCGTGTTTCATCCTTAATAAAATAAAATTCTCTTTTTGTCAACTTGAGTCTTATTAGATTGTTGTGTTCTAAGGATAGCGTTGCCCACATTATTTCTCCTTCCTTAGTTTTTACATTCAGTCACTACCAAATACCTAGTGTGGATTTTAGGATCCACACTCACTATCGAATAGGTACACACAATCTGTACGCGCTGAATTCAAATTAAATAATTGGCGCCGTCTGTAGGGTTCAAATCCACAACCACATGATAAGTATTGACAAACGATTCACATTTTGGCACATGAGTAAGAGAAAGAGACATGATTATGTTAGGAGAACTGATGAAGTACTGGAGTAGAACGGAGGAACCGGGTGGAGCCATGTTGGAAGGCCGAAAAAAAACAAGAAAGAGAGAGAAACGAAGAAACAAGAGAGTTGGAGTATACTTATAAGGATTACAGCACATCATACGACGAGGCAAAATTATTAGGTCTAAAAACGAGGTGGCACCATGAGATTGGCTTCGCCTCTCACAAATGAACTAGGGAGACTTATTGTTGTTGATGTATTATAATACCTGAAACAGAGCTCATCGAATAACAAGAACTTGGCATTCTTATCTTCATTGGTATAATTTGGCCCAAATCAATTAAGGCCGGCCCAGCTAAAATCGGGCCAGTTAAAGGTCGGGATATGATTAAACCGACTGGAAGGAAAAAAGGAAAGAGTGAATTTATAGAAAGGAGGATCCAAGAGCCAGGATAAATATTGACAAATTTATACACTTTTTGACACAAGATTAAGGTTTCCTCTGTTTACTTTGTTCTTGTCGAAAACACCATCTTTTCAAAAGAACTTTTCTCAAACTCTTTGTAATCTCTATTTGATCATCAATAGACGCTTTTCGTATAACTCAACATCAAATTCATGTACACAATCAGTACGTGCCCAATAAAGATTAAACAGCATAGTTTAACAATTTGATCAAGAGACTATTTTTGGAAAAATGAAACAAATGGCTTGACATAAGAATCGAAGCAAAACAAAAAAAGAGAATAATGATTAGGGTTGGAAACCACAACAAAAAGTAATATTTGCAGAAGTTAAGGAAAAATATGATTAGATGGACTATAGAAGAACGGTTCAAAATATTTGAAGTTGGCATAGTTAACATTTTGATATCAATTTCGGAAAACATTTTCCAACTAAAGCCTGGAATGGTGACTGACCACCCCGCACCGCATCACAATGAATAGTAACAAAAATCTCTTCATATACCTATGTATCTATAAATTATTGTTACTATTTGAATCACACCGCAGTTGTTCCGCTTTTGTCCCGCATGTTACCATTTAGACCCTAATAAGCCTATCAAAGACAATAAAAAGTTGATATAACACATCACATCAACAAAGGCAAAACTAATTATTGAGAAACACATTAAAACCATCAAAGATATGATATTACAAATACAACTTAAGAAAATCAATGATAACAAATATGATTTGTTATCCTACCTGATTGAATCAAATAAATTTTAAAAAATAATATTATTTTTAACTAGTGATCGACATCACAAAATTAAAAATGAAATATTCAACCATTAACGAATGATCAAAAACTTATGATTTCAGTTCTTTCAATGGCTGACTTTTTTCGAGTATTAAATATGTTAAATGCAAATTCTTAGGATATAAAAATTTATTTTCTATTATATATATATGTATATATATTAAAAAAATCAAGAAGCATTAAAAAAAATGAGTTAAGAAAATTTCTCAAGTTGGACGTACCAATTAACCATATGTTTAGCTATTTGGAAGTTTTTTTTTTGATATGTTTTTGGAAAGGAATCTAAATTCAAAAATACATTATCGAGGTTATCAGTTTTTGCCAGGATGTATAAACTTTAAAAGACACGTAAATATGCATTGTAATCCTTTACAAACAAAAACGCATTGTATTGTTGGTACACAACATAAGATCGTCTAAAGAAGAGATCAAGGTCATCTCAAAAATATTCTTACAAAAGTGAAGTAAATGATTGTTATCTCTAATGTTGATACTATTTGATCTGACTTACATGAATGATAGTCAATATTAGGCATGAAAAAAAAAACCAGAACCGAAGTATTAAACCGGAACAAAACCAAAATACCCAAAATCAGAACCGGACCAAACCTCTCAAATATCTCAAGGTTCTTATATTCTATATCCGAAATAAACGAACCGAACCAGAACCGAACCAAAAACCGGACGGTTACGCGAACAATATTTACATAAGATCCATACATTTATGTAATAATAACTATATACCCATAAGTTTAGAGATATTTATCAATGTACCCAATATTCACTTTTCTTTATTTTTGAGAAACGAAAGGTTTGTCAATCTAATCCTTTAATTTGTGATTATGAATCTTTAATTGACAATCTCGCAAGTTTAAATCACAATCTCCTTCCCAAACTCTCAACTTGTCTTCCTCCTCGTTCTCCACCGTCTGTGTCGTCGAAAATCTCAGAGGTACCGTACAACGAATTTGAACTCATCTATTGCTTCATTGATTCTGGACTTTTACTAAAGTATTTTGTCACTTATCTGTTGACTTCACTTCTCTACTTTTCATATTAGAAATCCAGATTTTCAAAATTAGTTAAGTCATCATCTTCTTCTTCTTAACTCGTTTGATTTGACCAAAAAAATAATTTGTTTGATAGGTAATGACTAGAATTAAGTGTTTTATGCTTTTAGTTGACTTTTTAATCGTAGTTGAAACTTATTGACTTATTGTTATAGATATCTACAGTTTAATTTCTTAAGTTGATGCTTTAAGAATATGTTTTGTCTTTTAGTTAGTTTGTTTCTCTTTCTTTCTTTGTAACAAATTAAGTTTATACTTTATAAATTATGATTATGTTTCAAATTCCAAATCTTTTTAAGCTTATGTTTCTGTCTTTCATTCTTCATATGTAGATGGATTCTTCTTCCTTTCCACACGGAGCAGAAGATAATCATGATGGTGTTGATGAAAAAGTGGATGAACTTGAAGAAGATGGACTTGATGCTCTGATATATCTTGTTATTTACCAGTTAAAGACTACCATTTGGACCCTATTTGGGGTCTGCTATGTATGTCTAGACTGTGTTTTAGAATCTTTTCAGGTCAAGGTACGTTTTGGAGCATTATGGAGATAATGAAGCTTGGTAGATCATTCAGAGAGGATATCCAGTGGCTGTTCAGTCAGATTCGAAGTAAAGCCTCACCATAGATCGATGGTCTACTCGCAGAGCAGTTGAAAAACGTCAAGCCCAAGTCAAGATAATTTACAAGAATGCCCTTTACGAGTTTTGACCTAGTTTTCACCAAGTTTATAAGGTCTTGCCATTCTTTAGGAAAAAGAGACCACAAACACAACCAACAACCACCACCTTAATATTGTTTAGAGTTTTTTAGTAATTTTGGGGAGAAAATCTGACTCTTTCAGAGATTAGTATTGGAACCCCATTATCTATTTTATTCATTCTATTATTCAGTTTATTATGTCTTCTATGGTTATGTCTCAGTAACTCTCTTATTAGATTTAGGGTTCATTATGGTATTGTTGAATTAGCCCAAAAATATGATTGCTAGGATGAAAAGGTTTCCATCTTTGAAATTGTGTTTAATGCTTTTGTTCTAGAGTAGCTAACTAGAACCCTGAATCTAGGACATAAACAACTATGAGAGTAGCTTCTTTGCCTGAATTAATTCCATGAGTTTGGTTGTTAGATACGTGCGAGAGCTGGTGTAATTAATCTAGTGAACGCACTTCCTGTCCGATAACCATCGATCGACACTAGGTCTTCGCCATCGATCGACGGTCGAATCCGCTGTTCACTAGCGAGAGTTGGAAGAAGAGGGACTCGGATTGTGATTAAGGTCCTTGCATATTTCTAATCCTTGCATCTTATTCATTATAATTTACTTACCAAGAAACCCTAGATCTATATTTCCTTATTTTAATAAGTTTAACTATTTAGCAAATTTTCTTTTTGGAATAAACCCTCACTAAAAAACCTCCCTATTTATAGTTTACCTAGCTTAACCTTTAGGACCTAAAAATCCATTGTATGCCCTCATTATCTGTGTATTTGATCCCTAAGTACTACAATTTGACTTCTCTTGGCAAAAGAAGTTTATAGGGTTAATTTGATAGGTTGCCTGCTTATTTTATACCTTAACCTACATACTGTCAAATTTATGGCTGTTGCCGGGGACGGGGAGCAAGGATCACAATTGGATTTATTTTCTAGGGTTTAGTCTAGGTTTTATATTATTGCAAGTTACTGATAATATATTTTTCTTGTTTTTTTTTCAAGTGCATGCCTAGCTGTACGAGAAGCCAAAAGAACAAGGAATTACTCTTTTCAGACCCAGTTGCAATCGAACGCTAAAACCGCAAGCAAACGTGACTAGCATCGATCGACGACAGCACTCGACCAACGATCGACACTCGTGCTTCAACATCGATCGACATCACCTTTTCGGCATCGATCGACAGTAACAACCGAAATATGGTTGTGACACTAGTTGTGATCCGAAACAAGAGAGGGGACCTGTATGACTTCAAAGGTCATTGGCGTAATGCAGCAGGTCAGAAGATTGATGAGCAGGGAGCTGTGATCCTTAAACCAGAAGCAGACACTGTAGTGGCTAAACCTGAAGCTGCCGCCCAAGCTGCCTAACTAACACTAGCAGAGTACAATCGTCCACACCAGTTCTATGCTAATAGATCCGCCATTCATCCTCCAGATTTCCAGAGGAATGATTTTGAGATCAAACCGTCCTTCTTTGCACTTGTCGCGCAGACACCCTACCACGGAATGCGACACGAGCACCCTACGAATTATCTAGAGCAAATTGAGGATCTAGTTTCTGATATCAAAGCCAATGGAGTCCCTGAGGACTATCTATTCTACAAGATCTTCAGGTACTCACTCGCTTGAGATGCTTCGCATTGGATTAAGCAGCTACCACCAGGATCTCTAACATCATGGACGTACATCAAAAACGCATTCCTACGCAACTTCTCTGATGATGCACGAGCAGAAGACTTAAGAAGCAAGATTACCACATTCACACAGGAACCTAGGGAATATTTCAGTAGCTCTTGGTTCAGATTCAAGTCCTACTAGAGAGACTGCCCACACCACAAATTCAATGAAGTGCAACTCTTTAGCACTTTCTTCGGAAGTATTGATCTGCAATACCAGATGGCTCTAGACACCTCTAGTGAATGGAACTTCAGCATTAGAAGTTCTGAGAAAGCAACAAAGTTGATTGAGAACTTGGCATCCAGCAATAGCACCAAGAACACTGACTACAAAAGGAAGAAATCAGCTCCATCTCTAAGCAAGGAGTCGATAGATGAGGTCAAGGAAAAGTTGGACTTTTCAGAAAATTCTCAAGAAGCAATAAGTGAAAGCCCTGGAAGAAAAGGATGACGAAGAGGATGTGAACTTTGTTGACGGACACGGTTATCAACGATCAAGAAATCCAGGATTTAACAGGAAATCCTATGGTGGCAACATGAATCAGAATCCTCAGCAGAAAAAGCCTCAAGAAAGCAGGTTGGAAGCCATGGTTGATAGGATACTGGAGCAACAACAACATACACTAT